>JALPQI010011336.1:0-35903 GCA_025490895.1 Thaumatotibia leucotreta | reverse complement strand
AAATGTTGGCAAAATGTGTAACTTTGTATGGTGCAAAGTTGAACAGCAAATAATCTGAATTTGAAAGATCCACGAAAAAAAACATGTCCAGAGCTTAAAAAAATCATGGCAAATTCACACCTTATTCTGTTAAAAGCAAGGTGGTTTTTTCCTTCTGTAATTTGAATTGACGAGACATGTTCTTTCCGTGGACCCTTTATTTGAATTACATTCGTATATTTTGGAATTCGTAATCAAGACTCCAAGTCCTATATACACATGTAATTTAATAAAGTAATCAGATTACCTACTATGCCCAACTTTGAATGAGATGTGAAAAAAGTCATTATGATGTTTTTTCTTAAAGCTACTGGACAATAAACTTCGTTAACGACATCAATGAAACGCTATTTATTTAATCTTTATTGCATGATACAAAAGATAAAGAATAGCAGACTCATAAGGCATTCTCATCCAGTCAATGGCCAAACAGAAAGTTAAACTTGATTTTTTTATAAGCAATGTCATTCATTATATTAACGCCTGCTCATAAAAAAGAAACACTATTTCCGGACTGTATATCAATACATTTTCCACATTCTCAATTTATTGACGTTAAAAAGTCCAAAAATTCTAAAAGCCTGTCTTAAGTGATTCGGTGAGAAGAAAAATTGGCCGTCCCAAGTCAGGCCTGCTACGGCAAACACCGAATTTCGTAAATTTCGGGATTTTGTCTCTGTTCACAGAGAAAAATCCCCGAATTTTGCGAGGTGTTCGCGGTAGCAGGTTTGCCTAGATTTTATACATCTTTTCTTCTTGTCCTTGCCCTTAATCCCAGTTCATCTGCGGTCGTTTCTCCTTGAGCAGAGGCGCCGGGACCTTCTATCCCGGGTTGTCATTGGCGAAATGTCTTGGGCCTTTAGATCCCTCTCAACAGTTGACCACCACGTGGCAGGTCCCTAGATTCTATACATCTACTAACACTTGTAATGGTTTTAGGAGCCTACCCCATCTGCGAATACCCTCGAGTCCTCATTGACATCAGCAACGTGCAAGAGCTAAAAGGCTACCGTTTCGACCAAAACCTGGTGCTAGGAGCAGGGAACACCCTCACAGAGACCTTAGATATATTCCACCAAGTTTCAGTTACAGCAGATTCTTTCTGGTATCTTGAGAAGTTGAAGGAGCATTTGATGTTGGTTGCTCATATACCTGTTAGAAATGTAAGTAAAAATTGCTTCGGTATTAAAATAACGTGTATTTTAATGTACTGGTTGATGTATTCTAATAAATTTAATGTAACCTCCTGCCGCCCAGAGACCTATTAAAAGGTCTCCTCAAACAAATATGAAATCCTATTCTATTTCCTGCACTAGTAATTCAATATTCACTGGCAATTTTTATTGTATGGGCGGCAGGAGGGTAAGATAAATTTCATGTAACAATTTTGAGCACTGAAAAAGGGAGACGAATTCAAATTTTATTTGAGGGATCAATAATACAAACCTGTATCTTTGATAATTTGTCCCTTTTACTAGTTTTACTACAGCCGAAGGTTCATGGATGGAGTAAACTACATAGTTTATAATTATGACTAACTTTCGTAACACAATTAACTCGATTGTGATTCTTGTTTTGAATAAGGTCTTAACAATGTACACATTTTTGCAATAAGTAACATTCGTCTGGGTATTGAAAATTACTTAATCTTTATAAAAATGAAAAACAAGTGAATATCACTTGTTATCTATTTTCACAAAGATTTTGAATACCTAACTTATTTTTAAGTACTAGGGATGAAAGAGCCCCTGGGCGTCGGCTCGTTGGGTCGATTGCGGGACACTTCTGGGTTAGATTGGCTCAGGACCGAGATGAGTGGGGTACTAGAAGTGAGGGCTATGCTCAGCAGGGCGACAAATGGCTGAAATGATGATGATGAAGTACAAAGTGTATAGCTACATGGTGTTTCCGTGGTCTTCATCCCAACTGTGAAAAACGTGTCAAGGTGGTCTTTCTGAACAATGTTTCCCATGGGACCTATATGAACGAACGTACTTTTTTACGACTAGTAAAGTTCCAGTTCATTAATATGTATACATTTCTCCATACTCATTCTTTCCCAATGTGTTTACATAATTATGAAACGAAACTGGAAATTATGAACACTTCCGCATTGGTCGGTATGAAATTAGTTAATTTTTTGCGCGATATTCATATTTGTCCCATGGGAAACCTTGTTCAGAAATACCATCTTAACATCGTTACTTAGTACCTACAACACAAGTCTTAATTGAGCTTACTGTACTAGGTATATTAATGTATAATTGCCTCAAGTTTTTTATGATAGACAGACGGTCAGTGTCCGGAAATAAGCGTCAGTGACCGTTATTTATAATTCCATAACTGGTTCTGTTAAGTCACTCTAGTTATCACCCACTTCGTCTACAATCTAATGCGCCTTTCTAAAACTGCAGTGCATATTTCGTCGGCTGACAACCAAAACTCACTATAAAAACTGTCACTACTCTTAGCAACCTCTTATGTCAGTATTGAATCTGAACTGAGATACGAGCTCTATTTCAAGTAGGTATTTGTTACTTAGTGAGTTTTGGTTGTCAACCGACGAATTTTGTTTTACACATTTTATAGACACAGAGGTAGACTTTTTCGCCACAAAAAGTCTACCTCTGTGTCTATAAAATGCAGCCTACGCTGAAGGTGCATTCAGACCAAACGAGCATTTGCTGTTCTATCCCCCACTCTACGAAATCAATGAATCACGTTTCGTGTAACGATGGTAACGATCGAATTTCGTAGATTTGGGGGTTAGAATAAAGAATGCTCATTTGGTCTGAATGCACCTTTATGAAGGTACCGCGTCAAATCGTTTGTTGTCGTTGCTCACGTTCTAAAGGTGGGCTTACACCAAACGAGCGAATGATCATTCTATCCCCCACTCTACGAAATTCGTTCGTTACACAAAACGTAATTCGTCAAAATTCGTTGATCTCGTAGAGTGGGGGATAGAATGAGCGTTCGCTCGTTTGGTGTAAATCCACCTTTACAAATACGCAAGTGTGACGCGTAGCACGACAAATGGATAAAACGAGACTATACAGGGTGAAACATGAGTTGTGAACAGTAATACATTTTTCTAACTCTATAAATAACTAACAATTAAATGCCCCACAAGTTACTTAAAAATGGACAAGTCATTTATTTATTTTTTGTACTTTTTTGGGTTTAAGATATCCAAAAGGATTTTTAACTAAGACAAATTAATGGAATAATTTAAATTACCTCTTCAAATTGAAGTAATGAGTATCGGAAATTTTGTTATTTCGTGTAAAATTAAATGACATTTATTACATTTAACGTTTTAAATAGCTTAAATAGCCGCTATCATTTCTGAAAAACACATTAAAAATTAGAAAAAGCCACAAAAAATACAAAAAAATAAAAATAAAAAACATGACTATTTCTAAGTAACTTGTGGGGCATTCAGTTGTTAGATGTATATAGAGTTAGAAAAACGTATTACTGTCCACAACTCATGTTTCATCCTGTTTAAGCCACCTGTTTCCATTATGTATTTAAAATTGACGGTTCAAAATACTAGTTTTGCAAAGGCCGGTAAAAGGAATACACATGAAAACACAATCTTAAGTAAGTAATTTATTTTCATATTTATAAACAAACTACAATTACATACAAGATTAAATTAAAAAAGTGTAACTAAGTTAGAACTAGATAAAATCTAAAATGGAACTAAATAAGTAGAAATGGTAGAAGTTACACGAGCGGCCTTATTGTTAAGGTGCATTCAGACCAAACGAGCATTCGCTGTTCTATCCCCCACTCTACGAAATCAACGAATCACGTTTCGTGTGACGATCGAATTTCGTAGAGTAGGGGGATAGAACAGCGAATGCTCTCTTAGTCTGCATGCACTTTTAAAAAGCATTCTTTACAGACAAGAATAATTCCACTATAAATATGTTGTTAATAGATTATGTTACTAATAAATTAATAATAATAAAACGTAACCCCTTTATTCATAAACGTTCCGAATCTTAGCAAACCGCTAAGTATTGTTTGTCCCTTTCGGTCTTGCCAATATGTCTATAAGAGCAAAAGGGACAAACAATATTTAAGCTTGCTAAGTTAGACGTTTATGAATAAGGAGGTAAATTAATTGCAGTTGGGGACAATCGCTGGCAACCTCATGATCAAACACCAGCACAATGATTTTCAATCCGATGTGTTTCTTCTACTTGAGGCTGTTGGAGCATACCTCACAATTGGTAAGTTACCTTAAAATTCATCACCATCATCAGCCTATGATAGTCCACTGCTGGACGTAGACCTCTCCTATTAACTATGTCTATAAACGTATTAGGAGGTAAATGCCCATAATCGCCACGCTGGGCAAGCGAATTGGCGATCGCTATGATGACGCTGCTGCCCATCATCAATCTTTTATCAAATAGTGGTCAGAGACACATCAACCCCTTAGTCGACTCTTACGACACCCGCAGGAGGAGTTGGGGTGGTGACAAATGTATTCTTACAGTCGTCACCACACGGTATAATTAGGAAATTTATAAAAAAGTGCGTTCTAGCCTCCTGTGCAGTTGTGTGCAGCAAATTCTGTCTTACAAATTTAATAAATCAAATGGAAGTATTTAATAATTTAACAATCTAAAAGTGGATTTAGACCAAACGAGCGAATGTTCATTCTATCCCCCACTCTACGAAATCAACGGGTTTCAACGAATTACGTTTTGGGTAGCGAACGAATTTCGTAGAGTGGGGATAGAATGAGCAAACGAACGATCGTTTGGTATAAAGTAAGCCCGCCTTAAGTTTCCTAAGGAGCAGCAGTCTAATTAGAACCGACTTCAAAAACGGAGGACGTTGTCAATTCTGTTTTGTTTTGTATGTATTATGTTACTCGATATTTCCGATAATGAATGTTACCTACATCTTGCCGTTTATGACGGCAGTTATAAATAAATGAATATTGGGACATCTTACACAAATCAACCTAGTCCCACGGTACGCATTAAGGCTTGTGATGTGGGTACCAAGCGACGATACATATATACTCGTAAAGCTTGCCCACGAAATAAAGTAGCCATCGTAAAGTCAGTCGTCAAAATCAAAATAACTTGAGATAATGCTTAATGAAAAAGTGCGATCTACCGAGACGATTGCAACAATGTTAGACTTGAAATCGTTAATAAAATTGTATACCCGACATTCACAGTTTATTGTAGTATTGATATTGTAATTTAGTTAAAACCCATTGGGACACTAAATTACCCAAAAAGGTTAAATAAGAAGAAACACTACTAAAATCCAGAAGTTTAAATAAAAGTCCATAATTATGGAGAAATTGATATAAATATCAACCACAGCGTCCGAGAAGATAGGCAAAGAGCCCTTCATTCTAGTATCATCCATGCAAAGGTATAATGACACTGTTGACATTAAAATTTGATTATACCTGGACATATTATGTATGTAGAAATGGTGTAATTTGTATTTGAATTGTGTACCGTGTACCTTATTTTTGACTTGTAAAATTGTAATTATATTTTACTAATAAATGAGTATGAGTATGAGTATGGTCTCATAAAAAAATTAATTGTACGGCAATGGCTACTTTATTTAATGAACAAGCCTTAATATTTAGATACACACATACTTAACTTAAGTGTACTTAAGTACACTCTGTTGTTCAGTTATGGACTCATGATGAGGACATATTTTTTTTATTCCAGTGGACCACTTCGGAGTCCAACTGGCAGTGACCCCGGAAGCCTTCCTCAGGGTCGACATGAGAGGGAAGGTCATCATCAACATTTTGTTCCCGCCTTTGAGCCGCGCTTATAAGTTCGTTTCTTTTAAGGTAAATCTTCAAATAACATCCTTTTTCAGTCCACTGCTAGACATAAGCCTCTTCTACTATTTTTTAGAAAATAATGCTGATAATTAATCATAATTGCCACACCGGCCAAGCAGGTTATGTGCTGAAATTTCCGCATAAAATTTTAGTTTCCTTTACACAACGCTCGTTTATCATCAAAACTCAATCAGCTTCTTCATTCTTATTTGAAAGAACCTAAGCAAGTTCAGATTCGGAAGAATCGGATAATCGTTTATTTTTAATGCTCTCCTACTTGTGGTGATGAATAACCTACTTATACAGCGTGTATATTTGATACGGGCGAATATTTTAATGGCGTTTACTATCGGACCTAGGGGACCTGTTTACATTAAATTTCTTTAGGAAATTAAGGTTTTTTCATACAAAATAATTGACCACGCAATGTATTGCATTGCATCTACTGGTAGTCACATTAGGCCCAGCCCAGAACACACGGTGAAACGCAACTGCAACGAAACTCTTTTGAAATTATAGGTTTGAAACCAGTTTCAAACGTTTTCCACACACGCCGCAACCTAAATGTGATGAAATTAGTCACAATCATTCCGATTTTGAGACCAGACAGACGTGCCCAAAATGTCTAGTTCAAGTGATGAAGAAGTTCTGGTTCTGGTCTTGCACAATTTTGTGAGATCCAAGGAAGGAATGTCATATCAGGCAACGAACATCGGTGGGGGAACAGGTCAACGACCTAATGATATAATTCCACATGATTTGATCCTAAGACCCAATCCTTCGTCTTTAGCTTTAAGAAAATATTTGAATAATTACTTTTTGGCACCTCAGACAGCATTGCCTTGGCAATGGGCTTATTGTATTTAAGAATAATTAAATAAACAAAATTATCAACTTACCTGTCATATTCATTATTTTTCCAATTTCAGCCCATGCTTTATCAATCGCATTCCTGCTAGAATATCCAGAAAGTGTTGTATTGTACAAGCAAGGATGTTTCTCGAAAGATTGTAACTTGTAATACAAGTGTAAGTCTCTTTTTGACACCATAAGTTAAATAAGGACTTCCGCTTGTATTACAAGTTAATAGCTTTTGAAAAATAGGCCCCTCATATTATAGCTGGATCAATTATTCGCCCGTATAAAATATACACGCTGTATTATTATGAATATATATTCTCTCAACAGATAATGCCGCGATCCCAGAGTGCGCACGCGATCGTAAACGCCGCATTTCTCTACAAGTTGTGTGCACCGCAGGACCACGTTTGCTTGGCGAGGATAGTCTTCGGTGGCCTGTCTCCCCATTTCGTCCATGCTAAAAATACCGAGAGGTTACTATATTTCACTATAGGGTAGTTCTATGCGATTATTCGGTCGCAACAATCAAGTCATTACCATTCCCAAATTATTGACCTGCGTATAAATAGTGGAGGCATTTTTGATTATCTTGTAGTAGCAGACGCATGTTTGTCTGCTATTCTGGCGTAATAGTCTGGTTTGCTTTTTTAAAACGGCGAATAAAGTGGTGATGGTAATGAACTAAAAAACGCGTAACAAAATCGCATAGAAACACCGTATACAGGTTATAGTCCGTATACACGTCATAAAACTGAACAAAGCCTAATGCTTGCGTCTGCAACAAATACAATGAAATTGAAAAAAAAAATATAGAATGACACGAGTGACAGATTGACGCTGACAGTTTTTTTTTTCTATTTCATTGTACTGATTGTGAACGAATGCATTAGGCTGTATTCATCCATAAATTGCACAAACGTCACCTCACTCACTTAAGGGTAAGGCCGCGGATTTTGACGAATGTGACACAGACATAACATAAAAAAAAATACGTTACGTTACCATAAAACGCAACGAAAGTTACTATAAAGCTCAGCTCATACTGGTATGAACTCTGATTAAATAAAGGTCGTAAAAAAAAACATATTTTTATCACTAAATAATTGTTTTAATCAGATATAATAATCAATCCATATAATGTAATTTCTCATACTTAGTAATTACTTAAATTAACAGTATTTATAAATGTTTAAATGCCATAATCTTTGGAACTAAATAAATTAAATAAATCACCATAAATGCTTACATGGAAATTGAACTGTTATTAATTAACACTATTAAACGCGTTAATAATTATACTGCATTTCATTAGCCCTAGGGGGGTAAAATTACCCACTGGAAAAAGCTAATTACTTAAAAAACGCAAATCAAATACCGAAATAACAAAATAATTTGATTTGTTTCGCAAACACTTATTACAGTATGCTGTCATTCAAAATCTAATGAAACTCATTGAAATTAGTAAATTTCTGTGTGCACTTCCCTTTACCACATATTTTCGTTACGTAACATAAAAAATACGTTACGTTTTGTAAAAATGTAACGTATTCGTAACATAAGTGTAACGTATATTTGAAAAAAGGTTGATTATCTTGGTAAATAATTGTAATCTGAACATAATAATACATGCTACTGACGTTTGAAACTAAACCCTTTCGTATGAAAAAACAGCCGTTTAATAATAATCACTACTTACCGTAAAAATCACACTACCACTTCAGACGTTTTTTGCTAAAACTTTCGCCGCGTGCACTGTGACAACCATTTGTTAACGAATTAATGGGAGTGAGTGTGCCTATGGGTGTTGCCCTACTAGAATAAGAGTTCCTAGTGTTAATAAGCAAATTTCTACCAACATTGGCTTAAATATGACCTTAAAAAAGCGTTACGAAAGTATCGTAACGAAAAATTGGAATTGGTGACCCAAAAAGTAAAGGGAAAGAAAACAGTAAAATTGTTCACATATCATAAGTCCTTAATGAACGAAGCAATCGTTTATCATTCTAATTTGGTTTAAAATCAAACATTTAATGCTGACAAGTCTAATAATATGAAAAAAAAAGGTTTTAAGTACTCGTAGTCGAAAAAATTACTCGACTTACGTTACGTTTTTGGCAGAAATATTTATTTATTAATTTTAAATAAAGAGCTAAATTAGCTGTTTCATTTGATTACATGTAACTGAGCATAGGGGAATATTTTAAAATTGATCAGAGTTCTCTAGATGTTATCAGTTTTGTTTTATGAGCAAGACAAATTTTAAGCTCCGAATTCGTCAAAACCCGCGGCCTTACCCTTAAGAAAGAGTATTAATAATTATATACACGGTGCTCGCGAGCATTGCGAAAGATTTTGACTATGTATTCTAGACATCAAAATAAATAAAAAATATTATGAGACCTAATGTATTTCACATTAGATTCCACAACATTTCTTTTCTTTTTCTTTAGAATTTTGAATAATTTTTAACATTTCCAATATTTTTATCATAACAACAATTTCTTAAAATTATTTTTTTTAATGATTTTTTTAGAGACAGGTTTTTTCGTCAAGTCTGTTCTTATTTTTTGATTGGAAGGCAAAAGGTGTGGTAATATTAGAAACACATTGTGGTAGCATTGTAATCAAAAAGAAGTCTGACCGAGAGGTCACTATATTTCACTAGAGGTTATAGTGCGTTATAAAACTGAACAAAGCCTAATGCTTTCGTCTGCAACAAATACAATGAAATTGAAAAAAAAATGATAGAATGACACGAGTGACAGATTGATGTTTTTTTTTTCTATTTCATTGTACTGATTGTGGACGAACGCATTAGGCTGTATTCATCCATAAAATTGCACAAACGTCACCTCACTCACTTAAAAAAAGATTATTAATAATTATATACACGGTGCTTGCGAGCATTGCGAAAGATTTTAACTATGTATTCTAGACATCAAAATAAACAAAAAATATTATGAGACCTAATGTATTTCACATTAGATTCCACAACATTTCTTTTCTTTTTCTTTAAAATTTTGAATAATTTTTAACATTTTCAATATTTTATCATAACAATTTCTTAAAATTATTTTTTTAATGATTTTTTTAGTGACAGGTTTTTTCGTCAAGTCTGTTCTTATTTTTTGATTGGAAGGCAAAAGGTGTGGTAATATTAGAACACATTGTGGTAGCATTGTAATCAAAAAGAAGTTTTATGACGAGTTACGTCGAAAAACTTATTTCGAAAAAAGGTTAATTCTCTCTGGAACCAAGCCGAATCCAGGAAATTTTATATAACATTAAATACTCTAAATATGCTCAGGAATTCACCATTAAAATCTTTCGGAATGCTCACGAGCACCGTGTATAGAGCAATGATTATTAAAAAAATTGGTTTCACAATATTGATGAACAAAGTTGTTACAATTTTTTTTTATCAAACAGATTTGTAAACAAAAAATGAAATTTCTAACATTTGTATGTTTGTCATATTTGTCACGTTCTAACAAGTAAGTAAGTGCAAAAGTGACGCATAGCACAATAAATTTAATGTGTAAAACGGGACCACCGTAAGCTGTACCTGTCACTCTAATTAAAACGTAACTGGAGTGACAGAGAGAGATGTGCGAATTTGAATGAGGGCTTTCGATAATTTTTCTGCCACCAGGCGGCGCTTCGTACGCACCTGGTCTCGACAGCTGTCAGATTTATACTATTCATAGGCACCTGGGCCTAAAATATTGAAATTCTATTTTATTTGGAAGAGAATTGATTTTGTAATGGATTACGACTAATACACGGTCGTCGAACTGAAGACGGAGCAATAAAACAGGCGCGCAAAGTCACTGGTATTAAAAATAATTACTTTAACTTTGTTAATTTCATGGGAATTGACTTGGAACTATTTTTTTTATTTATTTTAGAAAACAATATTCCTAAAGTAATGGTTTTCAGAATAAATAAACCTATAAATATATAGAAAATTAAATGCGCGTATTTATTTTGACAATTCGTCAAAACCCCCGCTCAGTGCTGCCATCTCACCTCGCCATAGCGGCAGAAAAAGTATCAAAAACCCTCATTATGAACAGGTTTGTAACCTTTCAGGTATCTCCTCGGAAGGCCGCTGTTTACCAACGATACACTACAGAGTGCTATCAAAGTTCTGGCGAAAGAGCTAGTCGTGGTGGACAACCCACCTGAACCTTCGCCTAAGTACAGGAGAGACCTGGCTGTCAATTTGTTTTATAAGGTAAGAATTACATTATATCGTACTCCTTGCGGCGGCGCAGGCCTACTACCGCTAAAATCGAAATTTGGAAATTTCAAGGATTTTTTTCTGTCACTCAAAAGAAGGCGTCATTAGAATAGCGATGATTTCCGGATTAAAGCTAAGTTCACATTTGTCTGTCGTGTCGTGTTATGATGCTCTCTGTCGTGATGGCTACCGTTCACATTTATATGACGTGCTATGACGCATTCTGACGCAATTTTATATTAGTTCGTTCTCAGCACTCGGATAGCTCACACGTTCGCAATGTTCTTTCAAGAATCATCCTATTCAGATTCCGATTTTGAAGATGAATTGCATTTATTGGCGCTGGCTACGCTTCTTAGAAAAGAAAAAATCAGAAGGAGGTACTGGATTCATCCAGTAAATAGAAAGAGAGAAACTAAAGGCGAGTTTCATTGTCTCGTAAAGGAGCTTGAGAGTGATCCGAGTGATCCTGAAAATTTTCGTCAGTATTTTAGAACGTCGAAGGCACAGTTTGATTGCAGAAGACATAAAAAAATACAGACAAAATTTTACAAGTCTATTGGTACAAAAAATTACATGATATATGTTTAAGGTAAGGTTTTTATTTAAAAAAAAATGATTTATTTTCCTCAGAAAATTGTGCATAAGCATCACGACACGACACTGGCGCGTTCACACTGCTGTGCTGTGTCGCTTCCCCGCCCCCCGTACCTCACCCGGTCTGACGCGGACCGGGATCGCTTATGACGCGACACAACACACACCGTCACAACACAGTGCGTCAGATAAATGTGAATGCAACGATATTAAATACTTGAAACCGATACCGTTCTGATGCGTCACAACACAACACAACAGACAAATATAAACGCGGCTTAAATCCCGATTCTTTCCAAACAGCTTGTTTTTTCCGGATTTTTTCGAAAAAATCAATGAAAGTTTCCACTATAATTTTCAACTCTAAACCAATGCGAATTAGATCTAATTTTCACTTTTACCAGGATAACGCGATGTCATCGAAGAAAAGTAAATTGAAATAGATGGCAAGGAGTGACAGTGACATTGATTATTTCTGTAAAACGCGAAATAAATTTTTATGACATTTTAATAGTTCATTGTGTATCAAGGGAGGTAATTACGGAATTACTAACGAGAGTGTTAGAAGCCCGACACCGTAGGCGGAGGGCTTTTAATGACTCGGGTTAGCATTCCGCTTACCGACCGTGATGCATACCTACAATGGTTTTCATCACACTTGCCAACAAAAAAATAACTTTTAAGACAAAATTTTATTAAGTGACGTACTGACATTTCTATGACTCCCTAGGAAATTTCACTTTTCTATTACTCCCGCTATGTATGTAAGAAATGTCGCGCTTAGACAGCAAGTGTGATGAAAAATACTTTATCACTTGTTACAGACCTGATGGTATTAATTTATTATTAACTTAGCGGAATTTAATAGCAAAGTATTAAGTGATATTTATTCAAGTGATGCATTTATCTATCGATCGTTCGCATATTGTTTCATGAATTATGGAATTTCCTATCATGAATTAAGTTATTTTTAAATGGTGAATTATAATTAACATAATTAGCTTTTGTGCCGTACATTTTTGTAGATTGTATAATGAGGAACGGTGAAAATAATAATGTGAATGTCATGCCCTTGTCGAAGAAAGAATGACTTTGGTATCACTTATCAGTCATGTATTTGGTAGATACAGTACAGTCAGGGGCATACATTTACATTATGTATATACAATTTTAGACCTTATGCTCCAGACATAAGTAAAAACGTGTATACATATTTTTACCCTTGACTGTACATACATAATCCTTTACCTTTATAATTTTACAGCAATAACCGAAATCATAATAGGTATATTGCTGTCACAATGAGTTTAAATATCTACTTCATTGAAACTAATATTCAAATATTACCTATGAAACATATTGCGAAACATATTGCGAAAGTACAAATCAAATTATTTATTAACTAAATATTTTGACACCTCCACATACCACCACCACCACCACCTCCTCGACCACCCTCTTTGACCATCTCGGACATAGGTGATCTTGGTCGTTTTTCTTTGGTATATGACATCTAATATTCATAATTAACCTATGAAGTTGGCGTTTTGTGAAAAGTCTACTTTTTATACAGAAAAGTCAATTCTGGTGTATTCGTATTGATGTCAAAATCAAAATAAACCAAATGTTTGCAGTATTTTTAAACAATTGTAAGGTGTGTTTAGTATATCTCTATTTAATAAAACAAGGTACTACCTACTATCCTTATAATGACCCAATAGTAGAAGAAGAAAGTAAGATCAATTTATCTTTTGTTATAGGGTCTCCTATCATTATGTCCTGGCAACATCGTGTCTCCTCGATACGCTTCGGGTAGAACCGTGTTGAGTAAAACTCGACCCGTGTCTCAAGCGAAGCAGATCTTCACCACAAATCCTATACTATGGCCACTCAATCAGCCCATAGAGAAGGTGGAAGCGCTGGTATGTAGACCAATAGCAATAAGGATTACAGGTACACCCTACAATACAATAGGACGGCTGATTAAAAACAGTGAGTGTGTTGTGTAAGTCATCAAGCATCGTTTGTTAACTCAAACACATGTTTCCCCCCAGATTTATACAGCGTGTGTAGTTGATACGGGCGAATATTTTAGTGGCGATTACTATCGGACCTAGGGAACCTATTTACATAAATTTATTTTAGAAATTAAGGTATTTTTTTTTTCATACAAAATAATTGAGCCCGCAATGTATTGCATCCACTGGTAGCCACATTACTTAAAGTAGACATAAGTATCTAAACGTCATACGAGTCTCATGTCAGTTGGCCGGCATACATTGCTGCTGGGTTGCACTTTAGAAAAATCATTACACCTAATCAACAACAAAATTTAACGAAATGGTTATCTTATACGACTCGTAGGATCAGATATTATAGCTGGATTAATTATTCGCCCGTATCAAATACCCACGCTGTATTAGGAAGCTAAAACTTTACAATCACGGGATTCCCTACATAACCATAATTTTGCAGAAAGCGACCAACTCCAAGTTTTTTTTATCTGACATAACCCCTTATTCATAAACATAGCTTAACTGAACAAGCCGCTAAGTATTGTACATCATCATCATCAGCCTATGATAGTCCACTGCTGAACGTAGGCCTCTCCTATTAACTATGCGTATAGACGCCTTAGGAGGTAAATGCCCATAATCGCCACGCTGGGCAAGCGGATTGGCGATCGCAGTAATGTGTCCACTATGATGACGCTGTTGCCCATCATCAATCTTTTATAAAATAATGGTCAGTGACACTTCAATCCCTTAGTCGACTTTTACGACACCCGCAGGAGCATGAAGCATCATTTGTGTGTAATTGACATTTTTTTATTGAATAAAAAAAAATTACTGTAACAACAGGAATATTTTTTAAACTGTAACACATTTTCTCCCCCGGATTTATAATTAGGAAACTAGAACTAGACAATCATGGGGTTCCCTACATATCCATAGTTTTGGAGAAAGCTACCAACTCCAATTGCTTGTCAACTTGTCTTGCGCTTTAATTAAGGTGTATTCAGACCAAACGAGCATTCGCTATTCTATCCCCCACTCTACGAAATCAACGAATCACGTTTTGTGTAGCGATTGAATTTCGTAGAGTTGGGGGTTAGAATAGCGAATGCTCGTTTGGTCTGCATGCACCTTAAATTGAGTTTGGTCGCTTTCTATAATAATGTTGGTTTCCAGTATCCAGAATCCCCAAAACACCCAATATAATATACCAGATACAAGAAGTGCTTGAAGCTCCCTCTAATCTGAACCCATAATCCGAACGGCCTATCCACTCCTTTACTTACCGTTTCGCCAATTGCTTAGTAAATATGTACCTACCTTCTTAACGATTTGAAAGATAGAATTTCTTGTCATTTAATCCCACCCTCATCCCTAAAAATAAAAAACTGTACTTTTTAAGGGAAGTTTAATAAATGATATAGATCTCCCCCCAGAGCATGCTTTAAAGACAGAGTGTGCGCAGTGCATTGCGCGTAGAACCGATGGCCGTTGGGGCGGGAAGGTTCTCGTGTGGCGGCCACGTACTGGAAGGCGCAGCGTGGGTAGGCCCCCCACAAGGTGGACTGATGACCTGGTGAAGGTCGCAGGAGTCCGCTGGATGCGGGTGGCACAGGACCGTTCATTGTGGCAATCTTTGGGAGAGGCCTATGTTTAGCAGTGGACGTCTTACGGCTGATATGATGATGATGATGATGATGTGCGCAGCTCAATATCCAATGGATATCTATCTTTCAGGTCACATCATCTGCTTATATTATTCCACTGCTGGACAAAGACTTCTCCTATTACCTGTACGGACGCATTAGGAGGCATATGCCCTTAATCGCCACGATTGGCAAGCGGGTTGGCAATCGCAGTAGCGTCCACTATGATGACGCTACTGCCCGTCATCAATCTTCGATGAATGGTTTACGTCACTTGGTCATTGGTTTATATGTTCAACTTCTAGATCCAGTGTGCCGGCGAAGCCCCATACACAGAAGACTTACCAGCCTTACCTCGTGAGGTATTCGGAGCGTTTGTCCTGGCTACTATCCCTGTGGGAGAAATTGACCACATAGATCCTAGCGAGGCTTTAGTAAGTACCGCCTAACCTAACCCCCTTATTTACAAACGTCTGCTAACTTAGCAAATATGACCATAAGTGCGAAAGGGATATACGATAGTTAGCGGCTTGTTAAGTGAGGCGTTAATGAATAAGGGTTACCAAGCTGTCAATCGCTAACGCTCAGTAGCATGTCGTAGTTTTCTGTCTGTGTTATTTTTTTAGTGCGACTAAGAGAGTTGCCTTTAGTTCACGATCGAGCGTTAAGTGGTTGGCATCCCCAAAGTAGCTGAATACCTTATATACAAGAAGTGCTTCAATATGAAGGGTCCACGGAAAAAAACATGTTTGGTCAATTCAAATTTCAGAAGGAAAAACAACCTTAGTTTTAATGGAACAAGGTAAAAATTTACCTTGATTTTCATAATATATGGATTAGACATGTTCTTTCCGTCCTTCATATAAAAAAGGAAATAGGTAGATGCGTCCTAAATTATCTAAAAATGATGTCCCGGTACTTCCAAACCCAGTAAAACACCTTAGATTGTCTTGCCATATATGAACGGATCATTTCACAATTTTTGCACTAACATGATGGTAACTAGAAATCATGGCTCTGAATTAAAATCATATAGAGCTTGCAATTCCGGAATTTTTTGTATGGGCAATATCGTAATTAGGCCCTAACATCATACAACTTTAGTTAGTTAGCACTTATGACGAGTATTTTTGACGAAAAATTATTCAAATTTCAGCATCAACCACACGTGATAGCATTTTATTCAGCAAAAGACATCCCAGGTGTGAATTCCTTTACTCCTGGAGACAATTCCTTCTTCCTTGCTCAAGAAGAGCTCTTTTGTGCCGGCTCTGTAAAATACAACGGCCAAGTTGTCGGTGTTATTGTAGCAGAAACTAGAACCATAGCTGAACGCGCTGCCAAACTTGTCCATATCAAATACAAGAATGTTAAGAAACCGGTTACAGATATCAAGGAAGCTAAAAAAGATACAAATCGGACTACAATGGCACAAGCGATCCCAGCGACTAGTAAAGGAACAGAGATTAGTACAATTATAAAGGGGGAGGAGACGATATATCAGCAGACACATGTTTGCATGGAGACACTGGTTAGTGTGGCAAAGCCGACAGAAGAGGGGTTAGAGGTGCATTGTAGTGCTCAGCACATGGACGGAGTGCAGCAAATGATATCCAGGGCTCTTAAGATTCCAGAGCATAAGTAAGTATATTATTGTATACTAAACTTAATCAAGTAGTAGTAGTAGTAGTAGTAAAACACTTTATTGTACAAATAAATATAGAAGAGTACACAAAACACAAGACAATTGTACAAAGGCGAGCTTATCACTGCAAGGGATCTCTTCCAGCAAACCTTTGAGTAGTTGAGAGAGTAATCAATTGGGAGTATTGGGACCAGTAGAATCTTAACAAAATGACAAAAGATTCTTACAATTTTATTAATAATGTTCCAATTGTGACTGTTTCTAGCACACGTTTTAAAAAATATGAATGTGTTATAATAATCTTTGCATATAATTTTTGCTGTCTTTATATTCCTTGATACGATATTCTCAATACTTTTCTATAATAATAAAATATTGTTAAGTGGCGCAGGATTTCGATGACCTTTCACGTTAACTAGGCATTATGTATATGTATAATTAAGTATTGATTGTGTTAGTACACACCAACTATCGACATTAGCCGTGACAGATTGCATTGATTATTAGGGATGTGTTGGCCATTGCCGCCTCTATTATAGTTCCAGTAAAGTTTCTGCTGCTATTCTGCACAGGCTAAAAAAGGTAAACTTCCAGAGTGGACATTCACGTCCGTCGCTTGGGAGGCGCGTACGGCATCAAGATCTCAAGAAGCAACCAGGTGGCCGTGGTCAGTGCGCTGGTGACCCTCAAACTGAACCGTCCTTGCAGGATTCTGCTGCCACTCGTCACCCAAAGCCACGCGGTCGGGAAACGACTGCCTTGCTCTGTTGATTTTGAGGTGAGGCTAATCTTAGATTAGAAAAGAAGTTCAAAAACAGCCAAAACCTCCAGCTAGTTACAAAGGCCGTCAATAATGTTTTTTCACTAAACTAGTTAGAAAAAGCGTTCTTTATCCTACGAAATTTGCGTAACAAAATCTATTTTTTCCGCTAGCGTGGAAAGTGTTTTTCAACCCATTATTCAGTTTTTTTCATCATCATCATCATCATCATGATGATTTTGAACCATAAAAATGTAATAGCATTCATTTGTATAAGATAATGTAATGTTATATTTTTCTTACGTGAAATAAACTTCGCTCGTCTGCAAAGCTGTTTTGCGTCTTGTGTTTTGAAATCTTCGCTATGTTCAGACTTCAACAGGAATTTGCAGATAAAAAATAACTATTTCTATCAGGTGGCAGTTGACGCTACAGGACGAATCCAGTACTGCAACGAGAATTTATACTCTGACAATGGATATATCGTCGATGAACCGCTGTTCCTTGGAACGCTGGATGTCTATAATAACTGTTATGAGAAGGCGCGGTTTGATTACAAGGTTTTCAACGTGACTACAGACACTGCCAGCAATACTTGGTGCAGGTCGCCAGGTAAATAAATAAATATTATAAAATGACGTGGGATAATCTTAACCAAAACGACATAATTCCACGGTCAGCTTAGTTAAGGATTGTGTTGTGAATACTACGCGATATACATAATAAATAGACCTATTTCTCTGTGTACTTTTCCTTGACCTCCCTGTACGATATGAACTGCTGCCTTATCCTTTGTTTTATGTAGCTTATCCTTGGTCTCCTCTTTTTCGCTTATCTTCAATCTCACCTTCTAATTACGTTGTTCATGAAAACATGATGTCTTAAAAGTAGCCTGGCCATTCGCCCCCGCCGTTCCTCTTTTAGTTCTGACTACTGCTTTCAGTCACTGTTCTCAAGACTACTTCATTTGTAACTTTTACTTAAAATATGATGTTACAAAGCGAAGAATGTAACCGTGATTGACTTACTACTAACAATCGGACATTCGTACATTATGTTTCGATCCCTGTGTATCAATTTTCTTCTTCTTCTTGGTCGTTCCCTCACTGCTGAGGATCGTGACTCCTTATGATCTTGTTCACTAGTTGTCGCCATCGGTCGCGTTCAGTCGCCTGGTGTAGTGCAGTGCTTACAGTCATATTCAGGTGCTGGGATATCTGGTCTGACCATCGAATGGGACTTCGGCCTCGTGGTCTTTTGCCTTCTATCTTCCCTGTTACCATAAGTCTCTCAAGGTTATCGGTATTCCTGCGTGCAACATGACCAAAATATCTTAGAACGCGCTGTAGGCAGGTAGAAGACAGGCGTGGCATGGTTTCCAGCTTGAGCTCTCTTAGAACAGAGACATTTGTACGATGGGCTGTCCACGGTATCCTCAGTAGGCGGCGCCAGCACCACATTTCAAATGCGTCGACGCGTTGCCTATCCCCGGCTTTGAGCGTCCATGTCTCTGCCCCATAAAGCGCAATTGAGAAGACCAGAGAGCGCACCAGGTGAACTTTGGTTCTGTTTGTGATGTTCCTATTTCTCCAAACCTTACTCAACTGGGTCATTGCTGATTTGGCCATGCCGATCCGTCGCCTAATCTCGGTTTCGCAGCTGCCTCTATTCGTGATTACGGAGCCAAGGTACTGGAACTGGTCAACGGTCTCGTATTCTTGCAGAAGGTCAGTACGCTGGATGGCTGCAAAACGATCTATCACCATCAGCTTGGTCTTGCTTTTATTTATAGACAGCCCAAAACTCAGGCTGACCGATTCCAGACGATCCAGAATTTCCGCCATTTCTGCTTCGGAAGACGCTAGCAAAGTGGTGTCGTCTGCATATCGGAGGTTCGAGATCCTGACTCCGCCCACCTTTATGCCGCCTCTCCAACCCTCAAGCGCATGTCGCATGATGTGTTCGCCATAGATGTTAAATAGGATCGGAGAGATTACACAGCCTTGCCGAACGCCTTTTTGGAATTTAAAGCTGGTCGAAGTTGCCTCTTCTATCCTGACTGTACCGTATCCAGACTCATAGAGGTTGCGGATGATCGATATCAGGTGCTTAGGGACTCCTGTCTCCGAGAGGACCTCCCATAGTTTCTCCCATTTCACACAGTCGAAAGCCTTTTGGTAATCAACGAAACACATGAAAGTCGGGGTGTTAAATTCATAGCATTTTTCTACTCAACACACTCTTGTGTATCAATTTACTTACATTCAGATAATACGTTGAATAACATTAATAACTATTGTGCTTGACTTCAATTATGAAATAATCTGTTTCATTTACAGGCACCCTCGAAGCCATTTCTCAAGCTGAATTTATCTTAGAGCGTATTGCATATGAATTATCACAAGATCCTATTGAAGTTAGATTAAGAAACTTGGACCCCGCTTATGATAGTGACATGAGAGAACAGGTAGAGAGAATAAAAGCAGATGGACGATATGATGAACGAAGAGCGGCCGTTGATAAATTTAATAGAGAGAACAGGTGGAAGAAACGAGGCCTCCGATTTTCTCTTTTACGGTGGCAGCCTTTTGGAGGTCAATATTTCGATGTTACTCTCTCTGTTTACCATGATGATGGAACTGTCAGTATAACTCATGGAGGAATTGAAATGGGCCAAGGTCTAAATACGAAAGCAGTACAAATCGCTGCCTACTTTCTGGGAATATCGATTGATAAAATCCAAATCAAGGGAAACTATAATAAATCCTAACGGGTTTATATCCGGAGGTAGTTTGACTTCGATAAATATTGGGATTGGTGTTCAGAGATGTTGTGAGGAGCTTTTGATTCGTTTGGCTCCGATAAGGAAGGATAACCTTGATGCAACGTGGGAAGCGTTAGTGAAGGCAGCATTTAATGCTAGCGTAGACTTGCAGACACACGGATTTGTGGCTATGTCTGATACGCAGAAGATCGATGTCTACGGAGTCACGCTGGCTGAAGTGGAAGTGGACATCTTGACTGGGGAGTGGGAAGTGATACGTGTAGATATTCTGGAAGATGTTGGTCAAAGCGTCAGCCCTGAGATTGACATTGGACAAGTAAGTTACCTTTGCTTTTTTCCTATCCTGTTTAGAACATTCAATCGTTTTTTGTTTATATTGCTTTGTTTTAGCAACATATTCGTACTCTTTCAGGTTTTTATCTTATTAATTTATAATGTTGTAACCGTTACCATTGGTATTATCCCCCCATGTGCTTATAGCGTGTGTCTTCCTGTTATCCCTTTATGATTAAAGCCTTAAAGTACTGCATCAGAATTACATATAGGTTACCGAACGAATGGAATTGCATGATTTTGTGATATTGTGTGTTAACAACCTTAAATTTATTATGTATTGATTGTAATGGTTGTTCTACATTTAAGGGCTTGTTCGGTATCGTTTTCCAATTAGACAAATGTGTATTTTTGTTTCACACGAAAAAAACATATTTTCTCTATTGGGCAGGTCTTTCAAATTAGCTGACGCTCCAAAGAAAATCAATGTATCATTGGAAAACAAACCTTCTGTTTTCTTAACTGGAACACTACTAAAAAGCGCTTAAACGGAAAACAACCATTAACATTTCACCTCGTATTAAGCGAAGTCTTCTGAATAACAAATCTTTATCCCAAAGGTGGAAGGAGCCTTCATCATGGGACTAGGCTACTGGACCACCGAGGAGCTGGTCTTCGACCCTCGCTCGGGCGAGGTGCTGACGGACCGCACTTGGAACTATCACGTGCCGTTGGCCAGGGACATCCCGCAGGACTTCAGGGTCTATTTCAGGAACAGGTCGTACTCGGAGCCGAGGATCCTTGGTGCTAAATGTAAGTGTGATGAACCAATTGGAACCCTAGGCCTCTTCGATAGCGAATTCTTGTCTTAGGAACCATGACGTCGATTTTAGTAAAAAGAAAAAACTGTTTAATGCACTTACTTACCACTTAACCCACTTATGCCTACGAGGTGTTATAGTTATAACACCGGTTTTTTCCATTTTGCTTTGGATAATTGTAATGTTTTATTGACAATTAATCACTTTATCGTAAAAAATCCGGGGGTCACATTTTTTGGTTTCAGACTTATCTGAACCTGGACATCTTGAAAAATAAAATATTGTTATTTTCCTTTGGATATCGGTTGTAAAATTAAGTTTTATTTTTCAATACTTCAGTGCCGCCGCCGGCCCTTTGACTTTGTATGGGGAAGTTACAAACTCTTGAGGGACATCGAAATCTGTTCTAAAACACCATGGCTTCGTTTTTAGATTTCAAAATAATGTCATGGTTCCTAAGAACAGATTTCGATATCTCTCAAATTTTGTAACTTCTCCATACAAAGTCAAAGGGCCGGCGGCGGCATAAAAGCATTGAAAAATAATTAGGTCCCTATTCATTTATTAATACAATGTTCCAGCCATCGGTGAGCCTCCAATCTGCATGTCAGTGGCAGTTCCCTTCGCCCTTCGTGAAGCAATAGCCTCAGCCCGGGAAGATACTGGGATACCGCGCAAACAGTGGTTCCAGCTAGGTGAGTGTTCGGCTATCGTGACATGATAAGAAGTGAAGCTAGCTTAAATAGTTGAAAGAATTGCCTTAAATTATAGTAAACACAACAATGCAATGGGTGGAATACAATAATGCACGAAAAACTAGCAAGGTACATTGTACAAGTTGTAGAACATTCTTTAAATTGCAGGAACATACTCGAAAGTTTCCGAGGAATGTCATGAAAATTTAATACTAAGTTCCCATTGAGAATGTTTTCATGAGAACTTTAAAAAATGTAATATTTTCTTCGGTTACCGCGAGGACACATGAAATAAAACTATGAAAACGGATAAACTCGCGTATATTAACTAACTGTAACTTCATTCCGACGTTTCGAATACTTTACTTTCGTGGTCTGCGGATGTCTCAAGATGACGCAGACCACGAGCCCTGTAAAGTGTTCGAAACGTCGAAATGAAGTTGAAGTTAGGTAATATACGCGAGTTTATCCATTTTCCCCACACTAGCTCGGAAACACCTACTACCCTCACTAATTTCAGTGAGGGAAGTTGCATTTTAATCACTTGCGAGGGAAGTAAATTTACAGATGAACCGTGAAACGTTCAAAACCATGAAACGTCAAACGCTGGTATGGCTATGAGTGAATCATATGTGAATTATTACAGAACGCAACGTCAATGTTGCTAACTTATAAAAAAATACTCGAATGTACAGTTTTGTAAGAAAAGTTTCCTATGTAATATCTTACCAAAAAGTAGGCAATTTAAATTTACCTCACACATTTTTTTAAATGATTGATGTTTTAGCTGCCGGATGCAGATTTTATACTTAATCATCGTAGAATTTTAGAGAATTTAATTAATAAAGGAAGGTTTTTTTGTAATTATAAAAAAATCTAGTCACATAGACCTAGTCATTTACCAAATTAAGTTAAACTTAAAAGTCTAAAAAATAAGCAAAAAAAAATTGCAATTTATACAAGTTACAACATTCATTGATCTCATAACTATTATATTGATATTATAGTATGTTGCTGTAGTTAAATACTAAAAAAAATATTTTGTTATTTTAGGTAGTACTAGAACTATTCCAAGTTATTTACTAAAGACTGATTTGTTCCATTGATTGTTTTTTTTACAAGTTCGTAGCTGCTTCCTCGCTTTAGTGTTGGGAAAAATGTTGTGTTACACATGGGAGAAAAGTTTGTTTAATTATCGTGCCTTGAAACCCTCGCAACGCTCGAGATTCCATTTTTAAATCACTCGCTTCGCTCGTGGTTCAACTATGCAATCTCTCGCTAGCTCGGGTCTCAATATTGACACGATGATTAAACAACCACTTTCCTCCCTTGTACAACAAATAACTATTACATAGTTTTATTTAAAATATGTGTTATAAATAATTATTTTACATAGCAAATGCCTAGTAAATATCATTCATAAGGCATGTATGTATTTAGTACATAAATACATGCCTTATGAAGCATTTATGAATGTTATACTGATGACCAATGAGGCAGAATCATACACATTTCTTCGCCATAACCCATTGAAGTAAAGTGCAAAATGTATAATTATATTTAGGAACTCGACTATACAAGTACGAGTATACGCTACAGTCATCATCATCAGCCTATTTAGTTCGCTTTTCTACTGATTTTCTTTTTTTTTTCAGATGGACCGTACACTAGAGAGGCTATTCAACAGCATACAGCTACCAAGTTCAGTGATCTATTATTCTATTGATAAGCACAATTATTATTAATTGAATGCTTCAGTTGCTATACAGTGTGTAAATCTAATACGGGCGATCAATTAAAACAGGCATGGGATTCATTAGAATAATCATGGATTACAAGGTTTTTTAAAGTTACTCTTTATTATGACCCCACAGTTTTTTTTTAGATTATCGTAGTAGCAATGTAGGTACGAACAATTGTTATTGTTGATATGGCAGTTATGTCATCTGCTTTTGAAATTAGCTGTCAACGAGAGTTTAACTCGCGTATGTTGCTCTACATTGCGCGCCGAATTATTTTGTATGGAAAATTTTGTTGCTCTAATTTTAAGTAAAAGTTATCTGAATGTACTTATTATGTCGTAAACTAACACCCGTTAAGAGCTTCGCCCGTATTAGACTTACAACCTGTATATAAAATCAAGATCGTTATTAATAGTAAAGAAGATATTTCAGTACCTAATACACAGTATTTTCGAAAATGCTCCAACATGTTAAAATTAAGTTTTTGACAATTAGGCCCCTATTTCACCATGTGCAATTATAAAATATCACAGTGACAGACCTCCGTAGGCTATAGCCACCGCTTACTATCGGACGGTCTATGTGCTTGTTTGCCAACAACATCAACAATACGGTTATTTGTGATTTATCTTCTTTAACCGAATATTAACTTGTTTGTTAAAAGTCTGCTTACTAAAATTTACCATTATGTTTGTTACCATTAATTTTATAATATGACAGCCTGTTAATATTGTATTTATCAATATCAACATAGATATCGATCTTGATCATTTGAGGCTAGGTACAACTGTATAAGTTGACCCACATAATACATTTTTAAAGGTTTGTTTTGACTTTTGAGCACGATTCAATGTTTTCGTACAAATAAAAACGCCTGGAAACTAAAATAGCATTTCATTTATTAACGTATCGCTTTATATTTCGTGTCAGGCGCTCTTCTTTCCATAATGAAAGTCCATCGAAAGTGTAGAAATGAAATAGTTTTTAGGGTCTTATAGTTTCGCCATGTCCGTCTGTCCGTCTGACTGCAGCATAGCTTAGTGACCGTTATGCCGTTAATACTAGAAATCTGAAAGAGTATAGCCGTGAAAGGAAGGCTGAACTGCTTTTGACGAGAAAATAGTTATTCTTTTGCTCGTCAAAGTCTTTAAACAATTTATGAGAATTATGAGATTGGTTTCAAAACTCGATTTTTTTTAGGTTTTCGCTATACTTAGATACTAGCCCAGCGGTGAACTACGAATTAATGTCGTAGAATGTCTTTCCTTTACACGGGAGCGATTATCTTTTGTTCGTTTTTATAGCAAGCTATTCGATCGCTAACTAGCTTTTGGTGGGACCAGTGCCGTAATCTGGTTATTTATATACATAGTATACAATACAAAGTATACATAATATTTGTATAACGTAAAGGGTCCATTTTATAAAAAATAACTTTTTTAAGCGGAGGGCACATTTTCATTCTGAGCCGGATATCTCCGAAAATATTGACATAAAAGAAAAACTTTTCTTATAAAACCCTTGTTATTTCTAAAATACCTATTCATCGATATACCTACCCCACTAAATTATGACAGCAAAAAAAAAATCTCACTATGTGTATGAGAGGTAGCCGAAAAAAAATCTTCATTTTATTCTACCACATGTCGGCGTGATTAATATGTATTACCTCTACCAAGTTGCAAATTTATAGTACTAGGGACCACTGGGCTATGCTGCGGACAGACGGACAGACAGGACATGGCGAATCTGTAACATCGCGTGTCTGCTATATTTCAACGTCGAATTTAATCAAAGATGTGGTCGATTTGCAAGAAAAAATGACCACAATTATATTTTGAGGCGTGGCGTTGGTGTAAACAGGCAAGCTATAATAGTTCCTAGTTTTCCTATAAATGTGGGTAGATCTCACCATTTTTAGGGTTCCGTAGCCAAAATGGCAAAACGGAACCCTTATAGATTCGTCATGTCCGTCTGTCCGTCTGTCCGTCTGTCACAGCTGATTTACTCGGAAACTATGAATGCTACAGTAACGAAATTTGGTAAGGATATGTGTTGTATGAACCGCTACAGGATTATGATACTAAATTGTAAAAAAACCATTGGGGTGGGGGCCCTCCATACATATAACTGAGGGATAGAAAAAAAAAATTAGTTGTATATAAGCGTGTGGGGTATTATTAGAAAGGTCTTTGAAAATGATATGAAGGTTTATAAATCTTATCTTTATTTGAGCAAATCGTTTTCGAGATACCAGCTCTCAAAGTCTGAAAAATGTGTCCCCCCCCCTCTATTTTTTAAACTACGCTATATAAAATTCTAAAAAAAATATATGTTAAGCACATTAATAAACTCTATCAACGATTTTTAGTTTGATTAAATGATCTCCTATAGTTTTTGAGGTAGGTTGATTTAACTGTATTTTTTAAATAATAAATTGATAATGGTACGGAACCCTTCGCGCGCGAGTCCGACTCGCACTTGGCCGGTTTTTTCTTTTAGTTTTTTATTATATTGGCACAACAAAGTGGCTACACTCCACCTAAGATAATAAGATAAGTGAAACGAAACAAGAACGACAACGAACAAGAGATAAACTAAACGGCTCATTTCTAAACTGTCGAACATTCGTTCTTACTAGTTCTTAGGATATCACCGGCTAAGTACACACTCGGTCAGTGAATACGGGTCAGGTGGGTTTTTTCATAGAAAATAATGACCGCGAGTGTATAATCATGTGCTACTACAGAGCGGCCCATGACTATGGGCAAAGTCCCTTAAATGTTCTAGACAGGATATTTTGCTGAAAGAAGACTCTATGTTATTTTTAAAAGCAAATAAAACTGCATTCAATGTTTTTCAAAAAAATTACTTACTTCACCCGGAAATCGAGCAAACTACATTTTTTTTCGAATATTGAACCAAACATTTTTGGTCAGTCTTTTAGTTTTAGATATTATGTTTCTTAAGAAAAAATGATATTTTTTATTCATTCTTTCGAATGACTTCATAATATTACGAAAAAAATCAATGCCTAGAAAAAGCTAATTTTTTTTAAATGTATTATTATTAAAATACTTATATAAATTCTTTCAGCGAAATATTTATGGTACTTTCTCTTCACGTCCCATAATCTTGGGACACCCTGTATAGGTGCATACAGATTAGCTAGATACATAGGTACCTATGTTGCTCGGCGTGCGCAGTGACCCAGGATAATCGACCGGGGGTGACCCACAACCCATAATACCTACTAAGGGTAGCATATTGATTTAAACTTTCACGATTATTACGGTGCATTCAGACCTGCGACCATAATATAACATAGACGTCTAACGCCAGCTCAAAAATGCCCCCAAAACCAATTGTTCAATTGTGCCAAGATGGGCAGGACATAGCGCTTTTCTTAACACCGCGCATATTTCGGCGCAACATTTTGACAATCAAAACATTGATGGACCAATCACAACTATTTTTAAATGGCGGTTTAAGTTTTTATAGGTTGACATTCAAATTCATTGCCGTGATGCATTGAACAGGGGGTGACACTTGTCAACTAAAATTCAGAACCGTGTTTGAAAAGCAATTTAGTATGGCGTGCGGCTTCCATGTTTTATTTGTTCGTAGATTCAGACCAAAAGAGCATTCGCTGTTCTATCCCCCGCTCTACGAAATCAACCAATCACGTTTTGTGTAACGACCGAATTTCGTAGAGTGGGAGGTTAGAATGGCGAATGTTCGCTTGGTCTGAATGTACCTTTATATTTTAGCAACAAACGGGTGTTAATCGCGCAAATTTATAAAAAATAAATAAATCAAATAAATATATTGGGACATCTTACACAAAATGACCTAGTCCCACGGTAAGCTCAATTAAGGCTCGTCATATGGGTACCAGGCGACGATATAATGTAATAGATAGATAAATAGATACTTAAATACATAGACAGCCATGACCAAAGAGCAAATATTTGTGATAAATAAATACACAAATAATACCCTCGCCGGGATTCGAACCCGGAACCTCCAGCTATGCTATTCTCTTATTCACACATTCGACGCTGCGTTCGTCAACGAGCTCGATGTCGAGACAGCCTTGTCTAAAATCCTAGCTGTTTGATTTGACATTAGGAATCGATGCTGTGAGCGAGGTTGTGGGCGAGTTCGTCGCTGTTTTTCGTTAGAGAATACGAAGTTAGTACATTAAACGTCAAACCCTCGACGCAGTGTAGTTCCAGCTCACGCCGCATTCGTCGCCGAGCACTAGTGTCGTTTAAAGTACATTAGTGAATAACATTTTTAGGCTCGACGGCGAAGCTTCGAAGGCGGTTTCCTTAGTGAATAACACTGCAGCTTCTTAGGCAGGGTCACTACCAACTATAGGCTACGGAGGCTGACAAAATATCGGAGTTAACAATTGTGAACTCAAAGTAAGTACACAAAACAGCTTCTAAAAGTCAAATTTCACCTTTACAAGCAATCAAATACAACGTTGATTCCAAGATTCAAAGTTTTCAAAATTCTAATTAATTTATTACAGAAAAGGTGTTGTGTTATACACGGAACATGAATGGATGTCTCGTCTCGTGAGGGTGATTGAGGCACGGAAATGGCCGGTATAGACTGTGTCTGTCTTCTGTATCAGTGAGGGCAGCGGCCCTACTGCGAATCACGAAATCTGCAAACGAATAAAAAAACAAAGGCGTCATTAGAGTGACAGAGACAAATCTCCAAAATTTACGAACTTCGGTGTTCGTTTTCGAGATTTTTGCAAAAGTTCGTCCGTTGCATTCGATAAAAATAATTTGAGAGGAAAGTATAGAAACATCTATTTGAAAAGAGATAAATCATAAAGAACGAAAGGTGTTCGCGTTAATAAACCAGCAGGCCTAGCTAAGATGCCATTTTGCAATAGTTGTGTTTACAGTCTGTACCTACTCTTTAGTCTTTAGTAATGTAATTGTAGGATACGCAGGTGGAAGATAGATAAAAACTAGATTTTATAGTGAAATGATCAAAGAGCGCTCGCGTGTCGCGTGGTGCACAGAAAAGTAAGGTTATATATTTTTTTATGGTTAAGTTTAGGTACTCGCTAGCGCCCTCTGTGACTTTATTTATAAAGCAAGAAATGCATAGGGTTCACAACAGATGGGGTTAGTATGCACAAAATTAATGTTAGTATTCAATTTATAACTAAACAATGGCCTAGTTAGCCACTAGGGATTTTGATACCTACTAATTACATCTTAAGGGTTTTATTAACATATTTTTAACAGAACATTTTACATAAATTTATATTAAAATAAACTATCGTCTACAGTAATCTTATTTTTGTTTTATTTTATTTCAAATGTAATCGTAACAAGTTATGTTATCATAACTATATTTATGTTCTCAATACTCTGCTACTATTAAGGAAGAGCGATGTGTCTTAATACAAGTATTTATATTACTTAAAAAGAGGCATCAGCACAGTAATTGTAATGAATTTTGTAAGATACGCAATAAAATATTTTCATTTTTTCATTTTTCATACGATAAGCGATAAGTCACGTGACCATAATGATGTATGGAATAATATTTTTTATTCGAATCCTTCATTCTCATACGTTTATTACTTATCGCTTATCGTACACGATTGCAGAATGACATTTTGGCTAGACTTGCTGAGTCGGGATCAGTGGCGTACTCGAAGATGGCGAGAGATGATGATGATGATACGTAGTTATAGCACATGTGGGAAGAAATACACTCTCGGCCAGTAAATACGAGTTATAATTTTGCATAAAATAAATATGCTGATTTGAAATAGATATTTAAACTGTTTACAGGATAAGTGGAATCCATTATGATAGGTATCCATTTTTATTAGAATATCCCAAATCTTCAGATAGGTATCTTCGTGGATATAAAAAATAGCAAGTCATGATTAAAAAGCCCCCTCTATAATTATTTTTCGTTTTTTTAAACAGACTAAAATTTTGATTGCACAAATCAATCTAAAGATTTTTTTTATTTTTGGATTGTATAATTAATTCAAGAGTATTTCAATAGGTACAATCTGATGTTAAAGAGGATTCTACCTATCCTGTAAATATTTGAAAACTCTCTTTTAAATCAGTCAGTATTTTATATGAAAAATTACACCTGACCCGTATTATATTAAGACCGCGAGTATAAATACATTTTCAAAAAGTGATTGTGATGGAGACGACACCTCCATAGGTTTTAATGTTCCTGAATCGAAAGTTATATCAAGTTGGTAGGACATTAATTTTGTTTCATTAACTTCAGTTACTTCAAATTATTTGTAGCAAACGTATACACAAATTAGGATTTAGAAAGTTTCTAGTTTCAAGGATTTTCAAGAAGTGTTGAAATGTCCTCGAAAATTCGTAATCTTCATTTAAAAAGTTTTAGAAAGACGAAAGATCTACTCGTATTTACATGGAAATTTAAGTCCTTATGGTCATGCACTCTATTTTATTTTTTATTTTATTTTCTTTATTCGAGAAATAATAGAAGTAAGTGACATCACAGCAGTATTTCACATTTTGAGACATAAAACTTCCTTAATTTTCCTCACTAAAACATAAGTAAGCACTTACAGGAAACGGACTTGTATACAAGGTGGAATTCGACGAGGGACCTTTACGGAAATGGGAGATAGTTAAGGCTATACTGAGCAACTTTTACTATGGGACCAACCCCGAAATCGTAAAAAAAAAATTATCTATACAAAAAGGTACGGCATGTATACACACAATGTATGAAAGTAATTTTTTTTTTACGATTTCGTGGTTGGTCCCATAGTAAAAGTTGCTCAGTATAGCCTTAACTATCTCCCATTTCTGTAAAGGTCCCTCGTCGTATTCCAGTATTAAAACATGCATGGAAATCAATAAGGAGAATAAAATTATAAGGGTAAGAGTTATAATGACTACATAACAACAATAATAATCGACTAACAACGTAAGTACAAGTTGGCTAGAGTAGAACCACATTTTGTCTTCTAATGGTAATGGCAATATTATTTGTTTGAATTAAAACAAGTTGTAACCATGTACATTCGATTTTAATTAACTCTGGATATTTCAACGAATTTCTCAATATTTTGATATTTTAATGTCTGTATAAGTCATATCTTATTTTGCTCCTGGATAGGAATGAAATCGTTTGATAACAGAAAAAAAATTATAAACAAAATACTATCGCACTTGCCGTGTGGTGACGGCATCGGCAGTAAGAATACATTCGTCACCACCCCAACTCCTCCTGCGGGTGTCGTAAGAGTCGACTAAGGGATTGAAGTGTCACTGACCATTATTTGATAAAAGATTGATGATGGGCAGCAGCGTCATCATAGTGGGCACATTACTGCGATCGCCAATCCGCTTGCCCAGCGTGGCGATTATGGGCATTTACCTCCTAATGCGACTATACGCATAGTTAATAGGAGAGACCTACGTCCAGCAGTGGACTATCATGGGCTGATGATGATGATGATGATGACTATCAGCACTAGCATCATCCTGCCCAGCTCAATGTTCATAACAAAGTCTGTTTATAGATAAATTAAATGTATTCTAATATTTTCTTCGGTTACCGCGAGGATTACTCATGAAATAAAACTATGAAAACGGATAAACTCGCGTATATTAACTAATTTTAACTTCATTCCGACGTTTCGAACACTTTACAGGGTTCGTGGTCTGCGGATGACTGACAATGGAGGGATAGATCTACCTCCATCAAAATAAGAAAGATAAGTACAAAACTACCCACCAAAGAAAAATTACTAAACCACAGACAATAAATTTTAAGGGTGGATGTACATACAAAATTTGCAAATTAAGCTAGTTATTCATTACAAATATTTTCAGAATGAAGACAAGAGACAAAATAAATAATCTACGCCGGTTCTATCCCTACGCCACTGCCTGAGAAGTATTTCCTTCCTTTGTATGATTGTATTGTTAGGAAGGTATCCCAAAATTGGGACCGGCAAGAAACTCAGCGGGACAACTCTTTTCAAAAAACATTTGTAGTACATCTTAAGATCATCATGCATTAAACCAAAACATACAATTTTGATTAATAAGGAAATTTAAAATAATTTTGAAAAAATGTTGCCAGTACTAACAAGGGGGGGAATGGTCACCACCGCCAAATACATCAGCCTCACGGTTTATGTCTAGACTGTTCCTTTATCAGATGAACAACTGGATACCAAGCTGGTGGTAGAGACAAGCTTAGATAGAAGCAATAGAATAGAATGGAAAGAAGCTTGTCTCTACCACAAGCTTGGGATCCAGTTGTTCATCTGATAAAGGAACAGTCTAGACATAAACCGTGAGGCTGATGTATTTGGCGGTGGTGACCATTCCCCCCCTTTTTAGTACTGGCAACATTTTTTCAAAATTATTTTAAATTTCCTTATTAATCAAAATTGTATGTTTTGGTTTAATGCATGATGATCTTAAGATGTACTACAAATGTTTTTTTAAAAGAGTTGTCCCGCTGAGTTTCTTGCCGGTCCCAATTTTGGGATACCTTCCTAACAATACAATCATACAAAGGAAGGAAATACTTCTCAGGCAGTGGCGTAGGGATAGAACCGGCGTAGATTATTTATTTTGTCTCTTGTCTTCATTCTGAAAATATTTGTAATGAATAACTAGCTTAATTTGCAAATTTTGTATGTACATCCACCCTTAAAATTTATTGTCTGTGGTTTAGTAATTTTTCTTTGGTGGGTAGTTTTGTACTTATCTTTCTTATTTTGAAGGAGGTAGATCTATCAAATTTCCTCCATTGTCAGTCATCCGCAGACCACGAACCCTGTAAAGTGTTCGAAACGTCGGAATGAAGTTAAAATTAGTTAATATACGCGAGTTTATCCGTTTTCATAGTTTTATTTCATAAATGTATTCTGTATGTAATGTTCATTGTATAAATATTTCCTCTACCGGGAATCAAATCTAGACCCTCCACTTGCCCACGAACTAGAACGTTATATATTATGTCGTCTTCCTTTATTTTTGTTTACCCGCATTTTTGTGATTGCGACAGTATTTTCTAAAGCACCAATTTACGTTAGTTTAGAAACTGCTCGCAAATTGATGGCACGTGTAACGTATAGGCGTGCCTTGCAGCGCCACGCCATCATTTTCCGCACAGAGTTTAGTAAGAAGAGTCCTTCGAATCTACCAATTTGGAGTCCTTAATGTGTTTCACGTGAGACGTAATGTCGACGGCTTTTTACCAAATAGCCCCCTTGTGTCGTGTCCAGCGAATTGTGATAGACACCGCCACAGTAGGTCAGCTTTTCTCAAATTTCCTAATTTTTAAATTTCAATCTCTTGTCTCTGTCAGTTAAGCAAAGACACCATGGGTGTGACAGAGACGGTTGCGAGCATTTGTCTCTGTCACTCAAACAAAGACGTTACTGATGTGAGTGGTGTGACAGAGATGGTTGCGATTTGCTAATTTCGAAAATTGGTAAGCCTATTGTGAATGTATTTTATGATCTATCTTTACCCTACAATGCTAGAATAGTCAGAATAGTACATTACGACACAAGTACGAAAAACTTGAAATTCGAAACGAGTGGCATTTTAAAACCCAACCGATAGGGAGTGTTTTAAAACGACACGAGTTACGAATTTCGTTTTTACACGTACGACGTTTTTTAGTGCAGATGGCCCTCCGCAGTTTTGGACCTGACTTAAAATGACACACTTCTCGCACTAGAGCCTAAAAAGGCACCATCTGTACTAAAAACTTGTTCTTTTAATCCTGATAGGAGTAAAATGTTATCCCAATGTATTTTTTCCATTCCGTTACCATTTATAGTGCATTTTATACAATTTATAGTGCGTTAAAGGAATGTAAAGTTCGAAAAACGTACGTAAATTTTAGGACAATTTTTTTCTCAAATTAAGATTGAAAGAGTTCACGATACTGAATAGAAATCATTTAAAAAATACCTATGTTAAAAAAGTGGGGTGAGCAACTTTGAAAAAAATACTGGCGCATTTTATTAACCCTCCGCATAAGAGGTGAAAAATGTCTAAGTATGTGGTAGGCTCCCCACAAGGTGGACTGATGACCTGGTGAAGGTCGCAGGAGTCTGCTGGATGCGGGTGGCGCAGGACCGGTCATTGTGGCAATCTTTAGGGGAAGCCTATGTTCAGCAGTGGACGTCTTTCGGCTGATATGATGATGATGATGATGTGTCACTACGTTCCCATACATTTGAGGTCTGGTGTACTCCACCTCGTATTTTATTTATTTAATCTTTATTGTACAAAAGAAAAACTTATAGTACAAAAGGCGAACTTAATGCCATACGGCATTCTCTAACAGTCAACCTTGAGGCAAAGCAGAAAGATTGTAGGCGGTGCAATATGCCAAAGGTTAATAGACCATTAATCGCAAGTCGGCCTACTGTATCTATACAGTGTGCATCCAAGTTTGATTGAATTGTAGGATTCGTAAGCCCCAGTTCTAATAAAATTGTTTTTATCCGAGCCCTGTATCGGGTGATCACGTTTAGCCCAATTTCGCTTCGCGGTCGGATTTCGCTAAACCCAATTGACATGAGGAAAATTAGAGTTTACCTGTTAGACAGTTGGATCGAAACGAGCTGTGTAACAATTTCCATGATCAAAATATAAATTAAAGTCCCACAACACATTATCAGCCTGTTTCAGTCCACTACTGGACATACTTACATCTTTGTCAGCCTCCGTAGCATATAATTAGATTTGGATAGAAGAAACAAGTTCATTCATTTATATGGCGGCCGAGCGTGTCAGATTTTGTACTGAAGTTGTTACTTGCCTATGATTTTAAATATGTCTCAGGCCCTTGAATATTCATATATTTTGTGTTGTTGCAATTAATATTACTTAAGGAGGCATTGTTAATGTTTTTGTTCACTTCAACTTACAAAAATGGACGCCCGAAAGCTGCAAGCTGCGATTAAAGACGGACAACTCAGTAGATTTTACTGAGTTCATTTGACACGCTAAGTAGATACGTTTGCTTGATCTATGAGTATATAATGACATCTGTGCTCCGTAGCCTAGTTGGTAGTGACCCTGCTTACGAAGCTGGAGGTTCCGGGTTCGAATCCCGGCGAGAGCATTATTTGTGTATTTATTTATCACAAAAAATATTTGTTCCTTGGTCATGGCTGTCTATGTATGTATCTATTTATCTATCTATTAAATATATCGTCGCCTGGTACTCACATCACAAGCCTGAATTGAGCTTACCGTGGAACTAGGGCGATTTGTGTGAGATATCCCAAGATATTTATTATTATTTATTATCTTAAATATTACCTATGGACCGAATCAGGAGGTAATAATGCCAATCATTGGTTTTAAATTTATACAAACAGTCCATTGGTGCTTGAAACTGACTGCAGAATATTTTGCGCTGCAGATGTGTAAACATACAAACAAAAGATTGACAATACGTTTTTCATACGACATAATGCTTTGCCAATCTTTTATTCGTGCTGTGTTTTATTGAATAATTATGAATTAATAATTACAGTCATTCATTAATAATTACAGTAATAAGTAATGAAAAGATTCAAGGTGAACTTTGAAGGATAAATGCGGATTTTCAATGCCAAGCGTATTGACTGCCGTGTCGTGCCGGCAGTAAAATTACATTTGTCACCACCCAACTCCTGCGGGTGTCGTAAGAGTCGACTAAGGGATTGAAGTGTCAGTGACCATTATACAAGATTGATGATGGGCAGCAGCGTCATCATAGTGGACATATTACTGCGATCGCCAATCCGCTTGCCCAGCGAGGCGATTATGGGCATTTACCTCCTAATGCGTCTATACGCATGGTTAATAGGAGAGGCCTGCGTCCAGCAGTGGACTAACATAGGCTGATGATCAAGTTTA
>JALPQI010011335.1:0-53808 GCA_025490895.1 Thaumatotibia leucotreta | reverse complement strand
TTTGGTAAGCAACAAAATGGATAATTTTTACTAAACGTTGAGCGAAAGAGAAAATGCGTAATTCTCTGGAAGTCTGGCGAACACGAAGCTTTCCACACGCTTGACGATGGGGTGTCTGTTGGGAACAGTCTGTGCCTACCAAGTACCAAGCAACGCAGTTCGCTCACTCCACTCCCCCGCGAGCTTATCTGTGTACGTGCGCTATCTATCACAAATATAGAAACAATTACTTCATACCCCGATACGATAAAGTACGCAAATAAAATACGAGATTTCAATATACCTACCGCGGTCATGGTTTGTTTTTCCTGTAAGAGGGCAATGTGCCAGTCCCAACTGGTTCAACAATCGGATACCAAACCAAAATCTCATATATTTTAAAATCAGAAATGTTATTTTAGCGAACCAGTTTCATTTCGAAGACATACTAATTAGACAACACTTTTATATCTAGTCAGGTACGTATTCAAATTGAGCATGGCTACTATAGCTAGTCAATCGTCTAATCATCATGTCTATTAACTTGTTTAAGTGAAAAAAATATACACCTACATCAACTATATATAGTATAGATGAAGGTTCTACATTGAAGAAAAAAGTTTTTTTGGATTTGAACAATAGTGAGACATTAACACTAAAATAATACTAACTTTAATTCAAACATTTACCTATGGGATAGGTACGCGTATGAAAATGTTTATGTAAAAAAATTGTACTTATGTAGGTAGTACGTATGTACAAGTAACATAATATAGGTACTTATAAGAATAATATTTACAAATATGTGCGTATCTTAATGTAAATAAGCACACCGCGATAAAAACGCGTTACCTACCTACGTATCTACCTATACTTGAAAGTTACTTTATGTTTTTATCAACGCAACCGTGCTTTACCAAGGTTAGGCTTTATCCGCGATAAAATATGCGTACAATATCTAAACATCAATGATATTGCTGTAACTCGGTAAGTGTGGTTACAAACAAAATTATTTTTCGTCACTGGTAACATGTCGACGGATACGTGATTATTATTTAAATATTGACTTAGCTTTGTATAACAGTGTTCTACACTTAGGTATCTCAGTCCAATCGTAATATGTAAGTTTGATGGGCTACTTTTATCGGAGAATTTGTATACGATTACTATACATATTTACATATACTACGGAGTCTGATCCTGTTTCGAAACGAAGAGTCTCTACAAATACATGACTAACCTAAGTTCTGAACTATTTCCGTTAAATGAATATAAATAAGATAATATCTAATTTATCCATTAACAATCTACAAATCAGTTTTCCGAAGATTTCGAAACTTTCCTTTTTACTAATTAATATTCTGCAGATGCAGCATACGATTGAGAGCACGTCATTCGCCACGCATGCTAAGCATACATAAACGGCATCCTTTGGGACATCGCACTTACTTTGTCTTTGGAAGCGAGTCGCCTGAGATCAAGCAGCTTCTGGTACTGGCGGAGGGCTCTCATGTAGAGTCGGACAGGGAAGTCCGCGGGCAGGGCGCCAGGGCCCCGCGGCCGGGACGCGACGTCCGCGCCGCCGCCGCTCATCGCACCACACACAACACGTCCAGATCTTCACAACCACTGTCCGAGATACCGATGGACGAGCGCAGCAGCGCGTCCGAAGTGAACGTCGGCCCCACGCAACACTGACGTACGCGCGCCCCCGCGCATGCGCCGAGCGCTTGCAAAAAGGAAACCACGACCACCACCGCTTTCCTTGCACCACGCCTGACCCGCTTTTACGATAAAACACTCGAAACCTAAATCTGCAAGGCTGGGGTCTTCGATTCGACACGAGTGTTTGTGCTGAGCAAATATTGTAGGATCGTAACGCAGCGGCATTCGCTGCTGTTTACTATCGATTCTGTCGACAGCCTCGACCAGTTAAGTCAATGAACTTGGCGTGCCTTGGCTTCGTTACGTGCTTATTGACAGATTTCATAGTTTGTATATACTTAGTTACTTACAACTAACTTTATTTTAGGTAAAAGTAGGTAGAGTCGAGGACAAATAGAGCAAATTTCTACAATCCGCAGCGCTTTTCTTATTAAGCAAACCACAAATTACCTAACCAGACATAATTAGGTATAAATAAAATGGAATAAATTGATGAAAACTAACCAAGATCTCTACGTCTCTACGTACAATCTACGAAAAGGAGAAGCGGCAAAAATAAGGGGTTGGAAGCTTTACCAAACGATGAACAAATCGAGCAGTATCACTAAGTACTTCGTAATTATTACTTTAGCGTGTGTAGTACATATAAGTCAGTCAACGTATTTATCTTTTGGGCATAAGATATAAAAATAAGTGTATGTACTGCGATATGAATTGTAAATATCTAATTATATGCAATGCCTGACAAAATGTTTGAATAATCAATTAATTTATCTCAATTGTCTCCTTTGAAGATGAACTTAGTATGGTACATATACACTATCTAATTAAAGAAATCGCCTTACGTGTCTGCACGAAGTATTTTTCCAAGATTTCTATCTATGTGACGGCATGAGTATGAGCCAACGAGCCTAGTCCAGCTACGCGTGTCTGCGTGCAGCGACGAGATGAGTAAGTCAGTCAGCAGCCGTACCATGAGTTGGCAAGTAAGGTTTGCGTTTGCGTTTTATCGATACGTAAAGGTCTTCGCACACTATATCAACTCCACACCTACTCGACTCAAGTCTAATCATTGAAACCCTGTGTTATATGTTCAAGGTTTAATTTCAAAAAAAATATATTAAAATAGTGTACGACGAGTGACCACGCATCGTACACTAAAGGTCAACCCCGACACGTTTGTCACGCAACGACCACAAGTTGTCCACGCAACGACTATGCGTTTGCGACTGACGTGTATCGAGCAACCATTTTCATTGCCCACTCGTTGACACCGCATTGTCCACTAGTTTTCATTGTGGGATCAACTAGTTGACTACTCATCGTGAGTGTGAGTAGAGTTGCTGCGGCGTTGGCGTGGAGTTGTTATAGTGTGCGAAGACCTTAAAGCAGTCTATCACGCATACACTGATGTATTGGAGCGAGCGTGATAGACTTCTTCACATCAACATATAACTTAATATTTCGCTTTAATTATTTACCGTGACACGTTAAGTAAGTAAAACAAGCCGTTAAACTTATCGTTAACTAACGATGCAAGCGCGAATACCTAACCATATTAAACTCTTAATAATTTACCAATTTACCAAACGGACTAACTGGGATCACCACCACCACTCCCTAGTCATTTAGTTCAATTACATTTCTTTATTTCACTCATATTAAATAAATACATATTTACAGTAATAACCTTTGACTTACACGGTAAACAATAATTATTGGGTCATTACCAATGAAAATGGCGTTTTTGGTCATAGACTTTAGTTGATCCCTAATTTTATCTAAAGAGAAACTTAGATTATATTCTTTGTTTTCAACAGTGCACTGTGTAACTAAGTTTTCTCACACTAATCATAGTCTTAGATAATATTCAAAAGCTTTGAAAACGACTCTTGCCATTAAATGCTGCTGTTCAAATGTTTGAAATAGGTATAAATGTATGATAGTACCTTGTTTTCTGAAATAGAGATATGCAAAACAAGCCTTAGAAATGTCTAATATTACCGACAAAATTTGGTTTATTTTGATTTTGTCATCAATAAAATATACACAAATTAATTGTATGGAAAATAGACTTTTCACAAAATTCTCCATACAAAACGCCAATTTAATACGTAATGCCCTAATATTTCAGATTAGCAAATTGAAATCGAAACACCGTCAGCCCACCCACCCCAAAACAAGCAGGAAATATAATTCTTATATATTTTATACAGTTATAGACAATTTATTTCGTAACGCGTGTGTATGTAACGCATGAGAAACCTCAAACATAACTTTAATTACCAAGCTAGCTATAAAAATAACAGCTCTACATTTTTTCGATCAGCCGAAATGCTACATTATATGTGTTACCAACATCGTCAGGAGCAGTTTACGTTAGGAACCTTATTAAAAATGAGACTGCAAATGTGATGTGAACAAGGGATATGATTAGGTGTACAGCTGTGACCATATATAACATGGACGTCTAACGCTAGCTCAAAAATGCCCCCAAAAACAATTGTTCAATTGTGCCAAGATGGGCAGGACATAGCGCTTTTCTTAACACCGCGCATATTTCGGCGCAAGATCTTTGACAAATGTTTATAGAATATAGTCAATCAAAACTTTGATGGACCAATCACAACTATTTTATATGGCGGTTAAAGTTTTTATAGGTTGATATTGAAATTCATTACCGTGATGCATTGAAGAGGGGGCGAAACTTGTCAACTAAAATTCTAGACCGTTTTTGAAAGGCAATTTAGTATGGCGTGCGGCTTCCATGTTTTATTTTTCGTAGGTAGGTATACAGCCAGAATCACAAAACGATAAGAGAAGACCGTCGACCACGCATAGACATAAAAGGCCATACACGTGTCCGTGATCCGACTCAATTTGATGTTGTGACCGCTAGGTTGATCTTCTAACATCCATCTTTGTTCTCGATGGTTCTCAGGCCAGATTAACTCCCATTAAGCGCTCGTTTTAGTTTTATTTCTTTCGGTTTAAGCGTTTCTCCACCTGACATTTTTTATTTGTTCAGAAACTGTGAGAATCACGTTTCTTTAGTCACGTTTCGACTTAGCACGTGAGGTTATAAGCATAAATTGCCCATGAGTTTTACGTTATCGCTCATTTATCGATTAGGCATTGAAACAATGTTGAAATAAAAAATATAAAAGATTGAGTACTTGCTTGTTTTATGCGTACACGTCTGTGACTATACATATATGACTGAATCTAATAGGTACCCAGCATACCCAGTTTTTGTCTAATTGTTTTCCTAGGACCAGGAGTATTATTTTGTAATATAGTTTCCGTCGTTAGTGGCCCTGCCTAAAAAGCTAGAGGTCCTAGGTTTAAGTGCCAGTAAATAACCTATTTGTGTGTTTTAACAAATGTTTTTTGGGAGTTTCGGTAGTTTTATATGTATGTTATTAGGTACCAATTACACACCGTTCTCTATACCTACACAAACTAAGTAAGTACTCCGAACAAATATCTTCTTGAGCTTACGTAGGTACTATAGGCTTGTTTTTGTAAGACAGGCCAATAACAGTTATGCATACATGTGTTATTTATAAACAGATGCTTAGTTAGAGTAATATATGTAAAGTCAACTTAATGACCTTCTCTCCATTCCATGTCATTGAGATGTGAGGCTTCTGCGAGCAGTTATGTTCCGAAACCAAATTCAAATGTGGCAATCATAATAACTAGCATGTACAAGTACATGTATGTATATTATGATTTATTTATTACTGGTTAAAAATTAGATCGGTTCAAATTAAGGTTATGGGTTAGTTTCAACACGCAGTTACTATTTTACAAACCACGAGATACTGTTTTAGAAACCATGTCTTTTATTTTCCGTAATTTATTTATCAAATCCGTAATTTGTCAAACACGCGCTTATTCATATGCGTCCTTTATCTCTCAATCAGTTAATTAATACTAACGTGTTTGTCATTGCATTTGTTAGAAAGAGACCTAACGCGTACGCGTGTTTGCGAATAAGCGGGATAGAATATATTAAGTTACGCATTAACATGATAAACGAGAGGATCAGATCACCGACGCCAAAAAAAAAAACATAAAAAATTGGTTGAAAAATAAGATAAAGTTAAAATTAAAAAAATATTGATATGTTTAGTAATCGATGACGGCAACAGTCGAAACTTGATTTTGTGTCCATCGCTGGTTTGTGGAGCCTGGCCTACGTGCCGCGCGTCATCGGCAACTCTTCCTTTCTTGGACAAGTTTTTAATGAGCGTCTAACGGACATTGCCCGTCAACAGCATTGTTTATTGATTAGTATAATGATTGTTACTACAAAAACAATTCGTTCAATCAAGCGACAGGTAATCTGGTGCTCAGGTTATAATTATACATAGGTATTTAAGCATCTATGTCTGCAATTATTTATGCGTGTTAGAACTAGATTAACGGGCGTTATTACATAAATTAACATATGATCATTGGTTTATGTTTTTAATTGCAAGAGGTATTATAGCATTGATAGCGAATGATAGGTGTCAGCAAAATAACCATTTGCATTCTTTTTTTCATTAACAAAGATTATGACATTTAAATGCTTAATACCGAAATACTGAAAATCGGAAGACCGATAGCTTGAATCAAATAAATAAACATATCTACCTACCACACCATCTATCTAGGTACCTACTACAATAATTCAACTCAAATGGTAAATACATAATTATAAACTTTGAATGTACTTACACATGTAATCAACTTTTGCTTTGTCAACATAACCTCACTCTTTCAACACTTCACCAGTCAGTATCACCGTATCACGTGAATCTTTTTAAAATTTTAATGACACTTGACGGTGAACAATAAACGATAAGTAATTGACACAACACTGGTATTCATTTGAATGTAATCTCGTTTGAGATTAAGCTCGCAGCGTGCACTATGCCGAGTCCAAGGACCCGGCGTCCCGCGTCCCGCCCGACGCAAACCACGGTTATTCTTATTATAGGCCAGGCACGCTTCGCGGGATGGGACTGAACCACCTGCCACACCAAAATTAACCTAATATCCTTTACCCATTAAGTCCACAATGAATCGTGCACTCATAACTGCAATTTCCAGCTGTGCTCTTGGTTAAACCAAAAACAGTCGTGAACTCGTGATAAAGATATCATTCTGTTTTAAAAATATAACGTCCTTATCAAGACTAGGCGCTTTAAAGCCTAATTAACTTCATTGTCAGTTAAGATAGGTCGCGACTTGGAGACATTCGGAGAAAGTGACGCCGGGTCGTTAAGATTAGTGCTCGAGGTAAATGAAAGTAGGAGTATCTAATTTTTTTTTTTTTTTTTTTTTTTTTATTTATTTTATAACATTAACAACAAAGTGTACAATACAAATAATTCGCCAAACTGCAGAGCAGTTTGTTGGCGATGAGCTCGCTCGAGTTGTTAACTGGTACTAAAAAAACATCATTTCCACTATCCTACTGTACCGGCATGGCCGGCCATATTTTATGCACAAGAAAACAAGGTAAACAGCTTACATGTATATTTTGTTTAACTGGTGGCGCAGGCGCGGTACAGCAGAACAGCGATCTTACTACCTTAATTCTAATTACACTAAGAATACACAAGTGTTTTGCGTATCAAATCAAATTATTTATCAACTACATAAAAAAATAATATTCTTAAGCTAACAATTCGTTACATTTTTTGTAAGAAGTAAGAACACATGGGACATTTTACTACACTGATACTGTCGGTTTACAATACTATTATTATTATTATGCTATAAACCTTGATGCTGAGTATTTGCTATTGTGTAATGTGTACCTACCATGAGCCGCGGACAAGCCCTACCGCATCGAGCGCGCAAATCACGCACCATCCGTCCCGGCCGCACTCGTGTATTGGTGCGAGCGAGAGGGACGGTAAGCCACCACCCAGTCGATCCAGGCCAACCCACGCCGCCAGCCCATGGTAAGCACCCTTTTACTTTATGGTGTCATGGAATTTGGCCATTAATAATCCCCTTATCTTTTCTTTAAGGCTACCTATTTTTAATTTAGGGATCTCTAGTAATATCGGAAATGTATTGTACATTTTAGGGATTAGATATTCTTGGGATCTCCGTCCATAATAGTTTTTGGCTGCAGGTTGATACAATCTTGGTATTTTAGAGGAGCGAGTCACTCGTTTATTATTTCTTAGTACTTTGAAATCATCTGTGTAATACGTATTAATAAAATTCAAGTATGTGACTTTGCAATGCACAGGGAGAATTCTACAATGTGAGAACAGATAGTCATACTGATTTTTATACTTGTTCCTAGTGTTTCGTCCAACTAAGTATTTAATTAATCTAATTTGGAGTTGTTTAATTTGATCCAAATATGTTTTGAAGGTGCGTCCATAGCAACTGAGTCCATAACTCAAAATTGAGTCCGCAAGAGCATGATAAACAATGTACATGGTACGTTTGTTAACTATTCTGCTTAAATGATAAAACTGCCCCAATACAGCTCGCAATCTATTACATACCTGATTGATATGCAGTTTCCAGTTAAAATGTTTATCAATTACTAATCCTAGGTATTTAAAACTGTTAACTAGTTCTATTTTACTACATGTACAATTATTTTTATTTAAATGAAGGCATTCATAAGTATGTCCTATAATACTAACATCGTTTGAGGCTATCTTATTTGCAATCTTATTATATGGTGAATATATTCTCATACATTTAGTTTTGGTGATATTCAATATTATTCCATTGTCATGCGCCCACTTAGTAATGTTCTCGAAATCGTCCTGCATCTTGGTTACCATGTCCGCCACATCCCCACCGGCGAGCAGCAGGCACATGTCGTCCGCGTACATATAGACCTTGCAGTGCTGGACAACATTCGACACACTGTTCACATGCATGACGTAGCCCACGGGCCCGTACACCGATCCGGTCGGCACGCCAAGACTAACGCAGGCTTCGGCTCCAATGGCTAATGATAGGATAGGTTAGCATGGCAATTAAAAAGTAATGTGGCTGTAAAGAAACACTTTCTTTCGTGAAAGTAGTGTTCTACTAAAAGCTTTTACTAACAGAGCTTGAACAATACCAGAGAATTATTCGAATTTTACCATTTTTTATACTTACTATGCCTTAAGTGGCTATGAATATTAGGTACACTCGGTTGAGAGTAGAAACGAGATAAAATAAAATAAAAATAAGTTTGTAAAACATCCCAAGAAGTTAGAACACCTTTGAACACGTTTATAATACCTATTAAATAAAGTGTTAATTTCTAATTGTTAAAACTATTATTGATTTATAATTAGAATCAATTTATCTAATTACATACATTCGAAGCAGTCTTGCAAATATCTGATGTAACTTGTGATAGAAGCAAAACAATAAAATGGTCCATATTGGTCTAAACTCTAGGTTTCCAAAGTGCTACAGCCCCCAGCACTGGAGGCATGACAGGGGCGACGGTGACGAGACCCGGAGATGAAAACAGGAAGCATTGAATCTGCCCAAGGTATCGGTGACCATTGCTTGAAAAATAATAAATGAATGAATACTCTACAAAATATAACGAATGTATTTATATTAGTATGCATGTATGTACATTTATATAGTAAAAGTGGTGGTATGTGATGTTGTCTAATGGCCTAAAAGATTTCAAGAGTTCTCTAAGCTCGTGAATTGCTCATGGGATCGTAAGAGTCAAGTTTCGAGAAAAACAAGGCCCCTAGGTAAATAGGTGTTAGATGTATTAATTAAACTCGATTCAGCAATGACGGAGTTCTTAAATAATAAACATTACAACAAATGCAAAACAAACATTGCAAAAAAACAGCACGAGAATCGTCTCCTTTTGGAATTTGTAGTCAATTGAAGAGTAATTAGACACGCCAGATAGCTGAACGTCAAATAAAAGGAGACAATAACAAAGCACGGAGACGAATGAGCGAGGCGACTGAAAATGTCGATGTTTTGTTAGGTACCCCGATAGGCGGACTGAGTCACGATTTTGGCATTCATTGACATTGACTTATAAAAGTTATAAAAAATTGTTACTTGCCCGGTTACAAACTTGAACTTCATTGCATGTGTTAAAGCCATTACTACCAAATAGCCTGTATTGTAAGTCACTAAGATCGATTATAGTATTATTGATTGACTTTATTTTACAGTAGTAACTATGCCAAGAGCGTAAGCGAACGCGTTTTACAATTTTTATAGAGAAACAAGATCGCTAGTGAATGAACATAATAATATACCTACGCAGTATGCAGATATGAGAACATACTTATTGACGTAATATGTGTAAATAGCAATTTAGGTAACTACGCGTAAAACGCTTACACAAAAGCTCCATGCTCTATTTGGTAACATTTATTTATTTATATCAACCAACTTACAGTTTACCCAAGCATTCAAGATGTACCTATATAGGTTATTTAACATATTTTTCGGTCGGGAACCCTATAGCCGTACTTTGAGTTGCCAAGTAAAAGTGCATGCAGACCAAAAGAGCATTCGCTGTTCTATCCCCCACTCTACGAAATCAACGAACCACGTTTCGTGTAAAGGTGCGTCAAACCAAAAGCGCATTCGCTGTTCTATCCCCCGTTCTACGAAATCAACCAATCACGTTTTGTGTAACGATCGAATTTCGTAGAGTGGGGGGTTAGAATAGCGAATACTCTTTTGGTTTGAACGCACCTTTACGATCGAATTTCGTAGAGTAGGGGGATAGAACAGCGAATGCTCTTTTGGTCTGCATGCACCTTAACGGATACGTTAAGATGCATTCAGACCAAAAGAGCATTCGTTATTCTATCCCCCTCTCCAAGAATTCAATATGCGAAGAATTCAATGAATCACGTTTTGTGTAGAACAATAAATTGCCATTTAAATATTTTGACCGAGCGTTGTATCAGTACCTTTAGCATAAACGTTGGGCAGCATTTCGGTAAAATTATCAGAAAAGTTAGGTACAACGTACAACTGTTCTTATCCCAATGATCTAAAACAATTTTCGAGGTTACGCGTTGATATCACCAAGTTACCATCAGTGATAGTAGCATCTCAATGACGGCACGAAATGCCACATGTCTAGATATAGTCGGGGAGCTAAACTTTAACTTGTTCGAGAAAATTACATTAAATCCTACAGTATATTTATTTCAGGAATATGATAAAACATCGTTTTGTGAATATATGAATCTAATTATCCCTGATAAATGTGTGGAGGTTTTTTCATAAAATCAATATTAAGATTTACTTGTTTAATAAAAAAAACAATAAATCCTACAGTAGGGATTTATTATCCGAGGGGCCTAACTGAATATTTAAGACAATATTTTAAAAAGTCACCACTGAATAATCGTAGATATAGTCAGAAAAAATAAAATTATTTTTAAAATTCATAACAATCAAACAGAAATTAAACAAATAGTGATTTTTTACTATAATGACCCGACAATTATTATACTCATCCAAAGAAAAAATTACGTCAGTGACTCAATGCTAACTATTTTTTTTACAGTTTTAACTGATTTACGTGCAGGCGCATTAATTCTACATTTTATTTTTTTAATGTACCTCTTGTCAATAATTACTTGTGGCACAATACCAAAAAATCCCCTATGTATAGGTACTCTAAGTATTTCCTACAATTTTTGAAATGGTTATTGTTAAAAGAAATCGGAGCGGCGCTGACGTCATAAATGCGCGGCCGGCCGCAGGGCAGCGGATAAACGTAGGTGGGGTACTATGTAGACAGGGCGGTGCGTCAAATTACAGAAGGAATTTCGTAGGAAGGAAGTAGAAACGTCTTAAATAAAAATGAGTAGTAAAATAAATAGGTATTAAGCAGTTTTTGAACTGACGATTAAAAATGTAGGCACCTATACAACTTGTAACCTATTAGGGGCCTGTATTTAATTCCCGACGCAAAATGAGGTGTTACAATTATTCAAAAATGTATATATCGACACTGGAAATTTCAAATGTCGTAAGGGACATTTTGTCGTAAGTACACTTTGAATTGCATAGAACTCAGAAAAAATTTCTCTATCGATCTGTATAATTAACTTTTTGATATAATAAAGGAGTTACGGAGTGAATACATTTTGTCGTAACTACATAAAGCATATAAAAAGTGTTGTATGGGTCAAATTCTTAATGTGAAGGTATAACGTGTCCATTTCCGACGTAATATATCCTTCTAAATCATAAATCCCTATGTAGTAAGTTACTACAGTAAAATAAGATACCTTTACGACATTCTATCTGATGAAATAAGTACGAAACTTTGAACTTAAAATGGCGTAAGGAACAACTATTTTAGGCTTTTGTGCGTTACGATACAATTCCGAAGAATAGTATGGCTCTAGTCTTTAATAAACTGAGTCGTATGTACACATAAATCAAAATAATATTAATGTTTGTAGTCGTAACTCGCTTTCAAATTTTATAAAGTATACGTTACTACAATAAATACGTTACATGAATGAGAGTTACGCCTCAAAAAAGATGATATTACAATCATGAAAGTTTTTTTTGTGTACGTTATAACATTTTGTTTAGATTCTTATAGCACTTGTAACAATGCTGGCGTGACTTGACCCGGGGCGTCTTAGGAGGCGGGGTGAGGGCAGAGTAGTATTTTTACTACCACATAGCCACTGCATCAACTAGCGACTCACGCACATTTACACTTCCACCCCTGGAGCATAATTATACACAGCTCTAATGATTTCTCTCTGGACGGCCAATCAAGGCAAGTTGAGTCCTACAGTTCTCTTTGGGATTCTACTACGGCCGACGAAAACATGCCTGAGACAAGGTCGTTATTGCCCAACAGCTCGCCACAAGCAGCCCTATCTTTTTATTGTCTCCCTGGGAATCACGATCCTATAAATCCCTGTATTTTGCCAATTGGAGAAATTTACTCTGTAGTACGCCTGCTGCAAGCCATTCACGGGCACAACAATATATATCCCAGCAGACGTAGAATCTATTGAAGAGTGTATTGAGCTATGGTCATAAAGGTTGCATGGGTCAGAGATAGGGCTATAGTAATAAGGTCCGGATACCTGCCATATCATCAACTTTATTATTGTTGTTTTGGACTAATATCCGCCGCACCGAGCAGTTATAATATATTTTGGTAGTCCTTTTTATAACTTATAACTTCTGATTCTCTTTGATTCCAGAAAATTACAGATTCTAAAGGCTTTAATTGTGTGTAACTCATTATGGTCTACCTAGGTGGACATTTCATTTATGCATTTGTGGTCCGCAAGAACAGAGGATGTCTGTAGCAGTTTAATCGTGATAGTTTAAATCAATATGTTGTGACGTTGGATAGCAGTTTCCTCTGATTTTTGGCAGAACTACATATTGTATCATATTTCTCATCCATGTTAAGTACATGTTAATAGTTAGAATTCTCAATTCTGCACAGGCTTTGTTTCTTTTGAGCTCAAGTAGCTCTTTATTATTTTTGTTCTTGAACCCTTGGATAACAACTTACGAGTGAGGGTTATGTTGATGGATTTCTACTTTGCAATTGCTCTTAACTTATCTTATCACATCTAGTTTGTTCAGCAGAGAATATAGCTCCCGTTTGGTGATTCCACAGAAAGGCTCTGGGCCGACAATGCGTGTGTTGCCATTCTTTTCGGCAAACTCATCTGCTGTTTCGTTTCCATCAATATTGGAATATCTTAATACCCATCTAAGTATAACTTCATTGAAGTCAAGGGCGTTTAATTTGTTCTTGCAGCACTGGACTAGAGTTGTCCTTGAGGGATTCTAGTGGGAGCAGTGCAGCTTGGCTGTCAGAGTTGATGTAGATGATAGATATCTTCGTTTTTAGGATTCTGGCCAGATTAATTTCCGTTAATATTATGTAATATCTGTCAAAAAGATGTAGGCCATTTTGCTCATGCTGACGCAAGCTCTGACTTTAGGTCACTTGCCTACATGTACCTGTGGTGTGACTTTCGACAATCATTTGGTCGTTGGTCGATTTGTGTCTTGAGGGTATTTTAACTGTATTTTTGAAGCCACATTCAATGTGCTTGTTTTGTTCCCGAAAACCCAGGCTTTTAACTTGGTTTGCAGGCTGTTCAAACACTGAATACACCCTTTCATAGCTGAGTAGCTATTCTGTTAGAGACTATGCTTCGAACCCATATAGTCGTAGCTTCATTCCTTTGATTTAATTTCATTAAGGATGGTTCCTGTGAGTTTATTATCGAAAGCACCTTCGACATGCAGGAATACACACCGAGCTTCTTGCTTATTCTCTAGACTTTTACCGCCTGTTGTAACCTGTATCGAGTGTTAAGCTTATTTATAATTTATTTATTTCTGTTATTTTCTTACTGGTGCAATAAAATAATACTTACTTTTATGGACCTGTGTCTTTTAGCGTGTGTGTGACCAGGTCAAGTGAGGCAGTTTCCTAGATTTACAATTTTGGTAAACATGTTTATTTTGACTTAGCGATTTTGCCACCAGATAGTAAGTTTTTATGTGTCAATCAATGGTTCCTTCCATGGCCATAAGAAGTAGAGATGTAAGACTAATAGACCTGAAGGACTAAGGCGGATAATGCACCTTTTTCCTGCTTTTTGGTATAAATCGTACCTTGACACTACACTATTTTTCCAGTGTGAACCCCAATGCAATGGTTGCCCGAAACATTTTTGCCAGATGTGGAAGAAGGACGTCCTGACTTTGTTTTAATAATGTAGGAAACACTTCATCATCTCCAGCCGATTTCACTGGCATGCACTCACTCAGAGCTCCTTTACCGTTTTTGGGGCCATAAATGTAGGTTTTCAATTTCCAGTCATTGTTTTGTTCCCTAAGGATTTGATAGTTCCTTTGGCTGCACATCTGGATAGCAAGGGTATCATTAAAAATAGTCATAAATCTTCGCGGGGCAGTTGGATTACGAATCCAGATTTTATTTTTTCTATATAAGCTTTTGTTTCTGGCTCAGGTCGCTCTTAAACTAATTTTTAAACATATGTTTTTATCTTTTCACAATACTAAGCTGACTAAAATATACCTATATATATAAGTACCTAACGTGTTTTGTTTTATTTCCTATAAATTGTAACAGGCTATCTAAATTAAATAAATTACACGTGAAATTGATCTCCGGCTATACAAATATTACAATTGTAAGGACACAGTTTTATATTTTCATACATTTTTATGCTACTTACTTCAATTAATCTGGAAACTAGAACGACTTTAAGACAAAAAAAAATTGTAATGTAACATGTTATTTGACAGTTACGACAAAGAGGTAGTATTTTCGTTTTTGTCGTAACAGATTTTCATAAAAATTCTAGAAATTTTTAGTGGCGTAAGGGGCATTTGTCTAGTAAATTTCTTGCGTAAGGGACACTATCTCCTAAACTATTGAGTTTACAAATATATACCTGATTGTTTAATTTTTTTTTTTTTTTTTTAATCTTTATTTATTTAAAGAGGGTTTTTACAAATGCCACCCTCATAGTGACTCTCTTATACTAAACATTTCTTAACTTAATCACCGCCTTAACTAGACTATAAACTATTTGCGCCTCGTCAGAGATCGGATTACATAATATATTGTTTATTTTGCCGAGATCATATGATTTTAAATTAAGTTTTCGTCGGTAATACTCGCCACGGCCACATTCCATTATTACGTGATAAACATCTTCTACTACCCCACACATGCTGCAATTTGGCGAATCGACTTTCCGCATCATATGTGCGAAACTGTTTAATGGAATGTGGCCGGAGCGCAGTCGAAGAGCGACAATCACATCTTGCCTACTGAGAGTGCAAAGATTAAACCAAGGGGTCCGAGGGAGTGTCGGCTGGATGGTCTTATACCATATGCCTTTAGTGCGAGATCTTTCGTCAAAATATTCTGACCACATATCGTAACATCTATCTCTGATCGTGAACAAGACATCTGTAAACCACGGAACATAACGGTACGTATCGCCGCCGCTGGCGTCCTCTGAGGCTTCCCGTGCCAGCCGATCTACCTCCTCGTTCCCCGCGACACCTGAGTGCGATGGAATCCACTGAATGATGACTTTTTTCTTATCCGCATACAATTTTAAGATAAGACGGATAATAGTGTATGCCAATGGAATGCCCCTAAAAACGTGAGTACAACGACTTAAATGTTGTAGAGTACTTTTAGAATCAGTTAGAATGACGAAATTTTCTTGGTTTTTGATACTAATAATGTAAGAAAGCGCTTCAAGTATTGCAATCATTTCAATGGCCATTATAGATATATTATCCTCTATGTGCAGTTTTACAATTTCACCGGTCTGCCAATCTATGAATGCTGCACCACCCTTTTTACCTATTTTTGATCCGTCAGTGTAGATTTTATAATAGTTGTGATAAATATCTGTCAGCATCGTATTGCAAGCATTTTTCAAATAAACGAGGTTGTACTCACGTTTGGCTTTCATAATTTTATCAATATTAGTTACCAGCCAGTTGCTTATTTCTATATTAGTAACCCAGGTATCGAGTGTAAACATTTCCAATGTATGGCTCGACTGAATGTGGATGTTTTTAAGCTGATTATGTACAATACCAAGGAGAGGCTTTGACTTATGACGCCAGTACGGGTTTTCGAACGAGCTTTTAAGGTCAGGTAAAATGTTAACCAATACATTCCGCTTAAATGATTTCGACTTTAACAGCATCTTACCTGCGAGATATTGGCGTCGGACTGACAATGGAGGTATTGTTAACTCTGATTCCATTACATGGATCGGCGTACTTTTTGTAAATCCTCCAATAATCCTTAAACACGCGTTTTGTAACCTGTCTAACTTATTTAAATGTGTTGCGGCACTGCTTCCGTAAAGAAAACATCCGTAATCAATTCTGCTTCTTATCATTGCAATATATAAACGTCTTAGATGAATTTGATGAACGCCCCAACCAGAGCCTGCCAGTACTTTGAAAACATTTATGAATTTAACAACTTTATCCCTTAGTTCATTGATATGTTTTCCCCAACGTAAACCACGGTCTAGCCACAGCCCCAAATATTTCACACATTCCACTACTTCCAAATTTTGATTATTGAGTTGAACCGAAATATTGTCCCTTTTGTACCCTCTTTTAAAAATGCATACTTTACTTTTATTGGGAGATATTTCTAACCCCTTGTCTAGTAACAAGCAATGGATTTTATATAGTGCTTGTTGTATCCGCATTTCTCCGTCTGCAATATTACTGTAATGACAATATACAACAAAATCATCGGCATATTGTGAAATATAAATTTCTTTTTCTAGAGTCTTGCAGACATTCATGGTAGCAATGTTAAATAATAAAGGTGATAATGGATCCCCCTGAGCTAATCCTCGACTGGTGGATCTTTCTATAGTAACATCATCTAATTGCATCTTGAGATTCCGATATTTTAAAAAGTTCCAGACATAAGTGCATATTTTACGCCCAACTTTCAGTGAGTCCATCACATCTACAAGGGATGTATTTTCAACATTATTGTAGGCGTTATCAATATCCAAAAAACATGCTATTGTTGATAAGCCTTGCGAAAGACCCACCTGGATTCTAGATACTACTACACTAAGATTATCCAAGCTCGATTTACATTTTCTAAATCCCATAGTATTTTCCGAAAATGTATTATTACGTTCCAAAAGCCACTCGATTCTGTAATTAATAATGGAATGAAAAATTTTACAAATACAAGAAATTAATGAAATGGGTCTTAACGATGAGATCTGATCCAATTCTCTCCCAGGCTTAAGAATAGGAACAATTCTTATATCTTTCCACTGCCTAGGTACAAATCCTTCTGCAAGAAAACGATTGTACAGTCTTAATAGAACAGCTTTACCATTCTCCGACAGATGCTTAACCATAGAATACGAAATATCGTCACATCCAGGAGATGTATCCTTAGATTTAATACATTTATTTAACTCCTGTACAGAGATATCTATGTCAATTGGTGACTCGTAAACTGACATTAAAGGTGTAGGTGGGACGGCGTAATCTGGAGTTAAAGTGCGTAGGAGTTTTTCGGCCTTTGTCGGATCAATATACTGCCTAGGAGTTCTTCTGCCTTTCATCCAAGCCATTCGTCTCCACATCTCACTTGTTGTAGTATTGGTATCAACTGAGGAGCATAAATCTTGCCATCCCTTTTTTATAGCCACACTCAGTTCGTTATGCGCGTTAGCTGTTTTATCTTTTAAAGTATCTAGATTCCCCGGGGTAGGATTACGACGGAACTTGGATAATGCCAGCCTACGTTTTGCTATGGATTCGGATAGTTTCTGGTTCCAATAAGGTTTAGGTTTAAAAGTTAAAGTCGGGCTATTACTGAATGAAATATATGGTATGTATCTATCTGCTGCTAAATTAATATTTTTAATGAATTGGTCATAATCCTTTTGATGGTCTCCAGTAAATACAAAATCTGTAAAAAGCTCCTGTAAAGCACATGTATACTTATGCCACTCGGCTTTTTTAAAATTTCTTTTCTTTACTCGGTTATTATAAGTACATTGAAACGTAGTCGAAAGTTTAATAATGAAATGATCACTTCCTAGAGTTTCATTAACTACCGACCAATTAAAGTCTAAGGCAATATCTGTACTAGCAATGCTTATATCCGGGGAAGACTTTTGTAGCACTCCATCAGACAATCTCATCCAGGTTGTTTCACCTGTATTAAGTGTAACTAAGTCACAATCTAAAACTGAATTATAAATGAGATTTCCTCTAGTGTCGGTTTTACATGACCAACTGGGGTGGTGTCCATTAAAATCCCCCAGAAATATGGTTTTATGTGAATGATTGCTAAAAATCTCATCCCAGTCACTTTGACATGTATTAATTCTACTAGGACAATACACAGCTACAATGTTTTCAAGCACCCGACATTTAAAAATCTTTAGTTTTAAAATTTCGATACCTGGGTTACGACTATTAACATCGGAAATTTGTGCTTTGATTGAATTATGTACAAGGATAATTAACCCGCCATAACCATCATCTCTATCTTTTCTGTATATATTATAACCATTTACTTTGAAACATTTGTCTTCTGAAAGCCATGTTTCACTCACTACAGCGATGTGAATTTTTTCTAATCTTAATAACTCTTGAAACGATTTTAACTTACCTAATAAGCTCTGAGCATTCCATTGGGTAATATTTAGTATTACTGTTTTAGGTGAACCAGCCATTATTAATTAAGTTTAAAAGATATTTCACTATCGGGGAATCTGAGAACAGTCCTGTAACAACTATAACCATCCATTCTATACTTAATTTTATCACACTCTTAATTTTATCTTTAACACTCATATTTTTTAAGTAAATTACTTCTTTTAATCTTCTTAGAAGTTCGTTAAAGGTGGCTTTCCGGTCTTGACTCTCCTCATTGTCACTTGACTCATTCTCATTCTCTTTTTCCATCTCATTGGCCCAATCCATATCTCCCAACTCGTCAACTTTTTTTTGTTTCTTCCGAGCGGCTGCGCATTCCTGTTTAATTCGACTTTGTTTTTTAACATTTGATGGACCTGGTTTTGCTTCTTGCACTTTCCCTCTTTTCGATGATCCGTCACTTGTCTCTTTGAAAACGGCACTAAATGAAGGTAACACTGATTTGAATGGTGGAATCGCTGGTGGTATTTCTATTGTTTCTCCATTGGTACTTTTTTTCAGGTGAGGGAATTGCTGGCGTTTGTACGATTGAGATTCAGGCTCGTAAAATGGTACTGGTGAAGGGGCTACGTATATAGTTAGAGCTTTTCGGTATGTACAATTAAATTCTGACATTAACTCCCGTAACCTTTTCTCTTTTAAATAGACTGGACAATACTTGGACATAGATATATGATTGCCGCGACAATTAACACATTTAAATGTCACTGTGTCGCAATTTGGGTGTTCGCCACCGCACTTGGGACATATATATATTTTAGAAGGGCAGTTCTTAATAGTGTGACCTATCTTCCAGCATTTGTAGCATTGCGACACGGGATGCACGTACGGTTCAACTTTAATTCGCAAGCCGTCTACCATCACATAAGGAGGGAGCTGTGAACTTTTGAAAAATAAGCGTGCCACCTCACTAGGTCGCCAGTGGCCATCATTTTTGTCTCGTCGGTTCAAGCGCTTTGCTGCTATTACATTCTCAGTACATGATACCTTCTTCAATATATCCTCATCGCTTAAATCCGGGTCGACGTCTCGAATAATTCCATAGCAGTGCCCAATCTCCATCGGTTTATGCATAAGCCACCCCTTTTCTTTAACACCTTCACAATTATATAATTCGTCCATGTAGCGCAAAGTCTCAAATTCTAGCCTGACTTTGAACGGGGTTAGGTATTTAACTCCACAGATACCTTTTATATTGTTTTCTTTGAGGAAACGTGCCATTGCGAACTGTTTAGGTAACGAATCTTTGCTGGTGATATACACCTGACGGTTTTCTCTGTCGTTGTTATCTGTAACGTCTGCTTGCATTTTTCTTTCTTTCTTTCCTTTTTTTTCCACTTTCTGCCATACGTACCTCTTATCAAGTTCTTCACTCTCCGTGGAATCTCCTCCTTCTCTCTGCCTTTTAAACCCTTGCTGTCCCCCTAACGGGAATTCCTCCTCATCGCTTGTACCATATTCATCCCCACTCATTTTATTGCCATCATCCATGTCACTTATCGGTCGTACATTTTGAAGATTTACATCGCTTTCCTTATTCAACTCCTCTTTATTTAGGTCTTGCTGTTGTGACAAGTCGGCCTGACCCATCCCGTCTGCATGTCCACTGTCTGCATATTTAATATTCTCATTTAATGTATCGTTGCCGTCCCCGTCAAGCTTACTATCCGCCATAATTTAATCACGCACAAAACACAACACAATACCTACAGGATAGGCACGCCGGAGCGGCCACCTGCGCTCGATTATCGGTAATAGATACCTAACACTCAGTGCGGTACGTAAACAGTGAGTCGACACGACCTGTCCGTGCGCGTGACACAACGGTACTGACCTGATTGTTTAATGAAGATAAAGCTTTTTTGAAGTTATGTATCCGAATTATAAGGTTCTTATATACATATAAGAACCTTATAATTCGGATGAATATTTAACAAGTTATGGTTTTTTTTTATTTTGTTTTTTGGCTCTCCTGAAAAGTGGACCTTTGTCCCTTACGACATTTGAAATTTCCAGTGTCGATATATAACTATACCTCTCTCTTTCACGCACAGCGCACGGCATCCCCGCACACGTATCGTAGGCACATGCGCGGGAAGGCGGGATTTAAAAAATATTCGTTTTAAGATTATAGCTGTTAATGTCGATTGCTCGTAAAGCACTTAATATATTTCAAATATTTTATTTTTATTTTGCGTGTTAATAAACATATTATCTAAGAAATAGATCATCGTGGCTGTACGTTTTCATTGAATATAGGGCTCACGGTACACGTGTAACCCGCCAAACCGGATACCCGTGTTCTTAAGCCCGACGGTACTAAGAACCCGAATTACACGAACCCGCCGGGTACCCGTGTCCGTGTCCAATACACGGATACCGTTTACACGAAACCGCGTGCTACCCGGGTACCCGGGTACTTAAGACCGAACCGAACGGGTTCGAAATAATTTGAGCAAATGCAAATAAGGTCTATTATGAATGTAACCTGCAGCTTCGTTCGACACTACAAAACACTACCTGTTCAGGAAAGGTCAGCCGATATAACTTTTTGATGAGGTTTTATAAATTTCGACTCTATCTGTTACGCAATAAGGTCTATTTGACAAAATTAGCGTTTCGCTTATCTATCTAAGTCTCACGACCCATTCGTACGCTTCTCGTCAAGGACGTACCCGAACCCCCGGGTAATTAAAGTCCGTGTAAATAATACCCGTGTAGACGGGTATTATTTACACGGACTTTAATTACCCGTGTAAATCGGGCCAGAAACCCGTGTACGTGTAACACGAACACGGGTATGAGAAACGTTGACACGAAACCCGGACACGACCGCGAGCCCTAATTGAAACGTCTTATAAGCAAAATAAAATAATAACAGTGAAAAAAAAATAGATGCAACTGTGTCACCGCGGAGAAAAGTTACTAAGACGTTTATATCTTTATTTTGGTCCAATGACCAAATTTTCGAATTGCGCAAGATTTTGTAAGTTATATTTTTTATCAAATAAGGAAAAAAAAATTAATGTATAGTTTTTTTTGTATAAGCTTTACGAAAAAACTGGGGATTTTTTTTTCCTTAATTATAAATCATCTGAAACAATAGAATGAATGCATAATCTCGAGGGTAGAAATTATTGAACGTGCTGTTCCAATTATTGACCTTCAAGTTCTCGACTGGATGAGAAGCTCTCGCGCGGCACTGGGGATTATTGCATTGCATGGTGTGAATCTGTATACCCTAAATATTCATTAGAAAAAGCTTCCGAAACTGTAGGATTTAATGTGACCAAAAACTTTTCTTCCCCCGACTAATAAAGTCCATTGGAGCACGTGACTGACGTGACGTGGAACAGCCCTTTTGTCAGATAATTTGATTTTAAATCTGATTAAAAATACCGTTTTTGTTACATATATATGTAGTCAGCATGGCATAGTTCGTGGATGTCAGTCTGTCAGATCATGCGAATACCTATATATGTAAGTATTTACTTTAGATCATTTGAATATTTATTTTGAAAGGATATATCGAGTAGAGGTACCTTCCATCCATTGCTAATTAAATTTTTGGTTTTGATAGAGACAGAGCATAAATAATTTAATTTATGTATAATATAAATTGTACTTACAGTTAAAAAAAACGATTACAAGATTTACAAGGCAGCCACAAGGCGATTCTGCTATAGGGGATTCAATGAGACAGACATGTGAAGATGCGTTCAAACCAAAAGAGCATTCGCTATTCTAACCCCCCACTCTACGAAATTCGATCGTTACACAAAACTCCTCTTGGTGTGAACTGACTGCGGGGGTTCCTCAGGGCAGGATTCTCTCTCCTCTACTTTTTTCTTTATTTATAGACGGGATTACTAAATCTCTGGCTTCTTCATACCACCTTTACGCAGATGACCTGCAGCTCTACTCTTCGGCCAGCATCGGAAGCGTTGAGGATCTAATAAGCCTAATTAATAGTGATCTGATCCGCATCCGTGATTGGGCTTCTTCTTTTGGGCTCTTGGTTAACGCAAAAAAGTCACAGGCAATTATGATTGGGAGTCCCCACTTCATCTCCAAGTTGTCTGAAGTGCCAATGCCTAGCATTCTTTTCGATGGAACGCACATTCCTTTTACACCCACTGTAAGGAATCTAGGCATTGTCATAGATCAAACACTCTCTTGGGCTCCCCATGTGGCAGAAACTAGTAGGCGACTTTTTGCCTCAATGCACTCGCTTCGCCGTCTCCAAAGTTTCCTCCCTGTGCACACCAAAACTATGCTTGCAAGTTCTCTTCTGATTCCACTCCTTGATTATGCAGATATCGCTATGTTAGATCTTACTGAGGAGCTACTTGACAAGCTGGAGCGGCTGCAGAATGTGTGCATTAGATATATTTTCGGCCTTCGGGAAACACGAGATATGGTCAAATTTACCATATCTCGTGTTTCCGTGCAAAACTGAAGTGGCTGACTATTCGGCGCCGTAGAGACATCCATGTACTTGCTCTTCTTTTTAATATTTTATTTTCTCCCTCTTCCCCTCCCTATCTATCAGCGAGGTTCAAGTTTTTGGCGGACGGCAGCGGGCACCGGCTTCGCTCCAGTGCCGATCTCTCTCTAGCTATTCCACCTCATACACATCGGTCATATGACAAGTCTTTTACAGTTTACTCGGTAAAACTCTGGAATTCGTTACCACCTTCTCTCCGACAGTGCCAGTCGGTCGCATCGCTAAAGATGAATTTAAAAAAGTTATGGCTCTCGGATGATACATAAGTTAAAGGACATAATGCGGTTTTGTAGATGTATGTATATGTATATATGTATATTTGTGTAGTTTATTTTATTATTTATTGTATGGTATGTAGTTTACATCCAGTAGGTTTTAGGGTAGTTTAGCGAATTGGAAAACACTGGGTTTCTTTTTAATGCCGTGTCCTTTACAGATGTCTACCATCTCCAGTTCTCCTTCAATTGCTCAAAGGTTAACTGGAAAAGATCCCTTAATGGGATAAGTTCGCCTTTGTACAAATCTGTGTAATATTCATACTGTTGATTTTGTTTTCTGTGTTTTTGTGCAATAAAGTGTTTTACTACTACTACTACTACTAAAACGTGATTGGTTGATTTCGTAGAACGTGGGATAGAACAGCGAATGCTCTTTTGGTTTGAACGCACCTTGAGATGAATTATTTCTGGCTCTAGTAAATTATTCTACCTGCTATACGAGCTGGGTCACATCTCATCTTTAACCACCTAGATACATTGCTGCTAAAATATCTCATTTAAAAAATACCGATTAAAATGCAATAAAACTAACGTCGTCGACTCATTTTGTTTCCCAGTCCATTCGAGTTTCTAATTCTTTTTAGATTGTTTCTATATTTAGCGGAGGTTTTAAATGCAGGCCGGCGATTTCGTAGCCCGCCGCTGACGTCAATGGGCTGATCTACCTCGATAAGCGCGGCACGTGACCTGTGTGTCTTGATTCACTGACAACAATGCCTTTGATTAATTATGTGTGATCTAACGCTGTTTGAAAAACAATTATTGTTAATTGTTTCGAAATCTCTTAGGTTGCGACTTAGCACGTTAAACGCAATACCTACAGAACAAATTTCTAAACCACTTAGGTACTTTACTCGGGTTTAATCTAGGTTATGTTTCATACTAATTTTGTGTGACAGGACAGACAGTCTAAAAGTGCGTTTAAACCAAAAGAGCATTCGCTGTTCTAGCGCCCGTTCTACGAAATCAACCAATCACGTTTTGTGTGCCGATCGAAGTTCGTAGAGTGGGAGGTTAGAACAGCGAATGCTCTTTTAGTTTGAACGCACCTTAATAAGTATGTACAAAAATTGAGCATGCGTAAGAGAATTTTTGTTTTTTTTTTCGTACATACCTATCTATACATCACTACACTAGGTACATCGTAAACGATTGATGAGATCACATCACCAATACGAGTACAGTTAAATGATCAATCATGCACTTTGTGTAACTATAATAGGGATCACGAACAGTCACGTTTATGCGCAACCACAAAGTACCCAAATATAGAGGGTCTGTTTCATAGAAGGCTCAAATAGTTCGGAATATGTTACAATAGATGTCACTAGGAGCACGATTGACTAGTAATAGATTTAGTTTTATTTGAAATCCAGATATTTACTACCTGTTAGTGCACAGTTTTAATTAATTTAGCATCATACATCGAAAATAGTCAAAACCACCCTTTCTAGAAGAGTAAATTAGTAAATAAAAAATTAACTATTTTTGGAATAAATTGATTTCAGCGCCATCTATTATTGCACGTACATATTTTTATGCGTTTTTCTCGATACGCGTCAAACAGTACACTACTCGAGTCTTGACAGAAATAATCTATAGATGTCGCTAAACAAAATCTTGCATATATTGATTTTAAATGTTTAAGGAGGTCTAAAAAACCGAAAAACTAATAAATACATACAAAAAAAAAGTAAAAAGTCCCTAAATCGCTAATAATAACAAAAAATACATACATTACAAGTCATATGCTAGGATTTGAACCCGTAACATAACAACTGATAACAATAAATAGCTGAGAGCCTACCGCGAAACACGTACGAAGTGTTGCCTCTCTCTCGCACTCGTGAATTCCACTATAAGTGTGACAGGGAGGCAACACTTCTTTCGTTGTTCGCGGTAGGGCCTGATTAGGGTATAATATATCCGAATTATAATATAACAGATACATTGCGGCGCGGCGTTGCCGTTTAGTTGTCAGCATTCTCTTTGCTTTACCGTAATCTGACGAGCTGGCAACAAACGAAACGAGAGCCATAGAAAATTGAAGGTAATCTGAGCATTGCATTCTGTTTCTATTCTACGCTTCAATACCAAACTCACATAGCGAAATAATAATTAAACTCTTACTAATGGCACTCTATCAATATCATTGGCAATAAATAGCTCTACTCTGTCCAACATCCAACAAACTCTGTAAGAAAAAAAGGACTACTAATTTTCTCTTATTGTGTCTACATTTTTTGAATTTGCCATTTGTGTCCATTCTAAGATCCAAGATGGCGGGAACTTTTTTTGCAATTTTCATCATTGTACTCGTTTCCGACTAATTCGCATACGTGGAATACGATTTTCGGGTCCATTCTAAGATTCAAGATGGCGGGAACTTTTATTTTGCAATTTTCATCATTATACTCGTTTCCGACTAATTCGCATACGTGGAATACGATTTCCGGGTCCATTCTGAAATCCAAGATGGCGGGAACTTTTTTTTGCAATTTTCATCATTATACTCGTTTCCGACTAATTCGCATACGTGGAATACGATTTCCGGGTCCATTCTAAAATCCAAGATGGCGGGAACTTTTTTTTTGTAATTTTCATCATTATACTCGTTTCCGACTAATTCGCATACGTGGAATACGATTTTCGGGTCCATTCTAAGATTCAAGATGGCGGGAACTTTTATTTTGCAATTTTCATCATTATACTCGTTTCCGACTAATTCGCATACGTGGAATACGATTTCCGGGTCCATTCTAAAATCCAAGATGGCGGGAACTTTTTTTTTGTAATTTTCATCATTATACTCGTTTCCGACTAATTCGCATACGTGGAATATCATTTTTGGGTCCATTCTAAGATCCAAGATGGCGGGAACTTTTTTTTGTAATTTTCATCATTATACTCGTTTCCGACTAATTCGCATACGTGAAATACGATTTTCGGGTCCATTCTAAGATTCAAGATGGCGGGAACTTTTATTTTGCAATTTTCATCATTATACTCGTTTCCGACTAATTCGCATACGTGGAATATCATTTTTGGGTCCATTCTAAGATCCAAGATGGCGGGAACTTTTTTTTTGTAATTTTCATCATTATACTCGTTTCTGACTAATTCGCATACGTGGAATACGATTTTCGGGTCCATTCTAAGATTCAAGATGGCGGGAACTTTTATTTTGCAATTTTCATCATTATACTCGTTTCCGACTAATTCGCATACGTGGAATACGATTTCCGGGTCCATTCTAAAATCCAAGATGGCGGGAACTTTTTTTTGCAATTTTCATCATTGTACTCGTTTCTGACTAATTCGCATACGTGGAATATCATTTTTGGGTCCATTCTAAGATCTAAGATGGCGGGAACTTTTTTTTTATAATTTTCATCATTATACTCGTTTCCGACTAATTCGCATACGTGGAATACGATTTCCGGGTCCATTCTAAAATCCAAGATGGCGGGAACTTTTTTTTTGTAATTTTCATCATTATACTCGTTTCCGACTAATTCGCATACGTGGAATATCATTTTTGGGTCCATTCTAAGATCCAAGATGGCGGGAACTTTTTTTTGTAATTTTCATCATTATACTCGTTTCCGACTAATTCGCATACGTGGAATACGATTTTCGGGTCCATTCTAAGATTCAAGATGGCGGGAACTTTAATTTTGCAATTTTCATCATTATACTCGTTTCCGACTAATTCGCATACGTGGAATATCATTTTTGGGTCCATTCTAAGATCCAAGATGGCGGGAACTTTTTTTTTGTAATTTTCATCATTATACTCGTTTCTGACTAATTCGCATACGTGGAATACGATTTTCGGGTCCATTCTAAGATTCAAGATGGCGGGAACTTTTATTTTGCAATTTTCATCATTATACTCGTTTCCGACTAATTCGCATACGTGGAATACGATTTCCGGGTCCATTCTAAAATCCAAGATGGCGGGAACTTTTTTTTTATAATTTTCATCATTATACTCGTTTCCGACTAATTCGCATACGTGGAATACGATTTCCGGGTCCATTCTAAAATCCAAGATGGCGGGAACTTTTTTTTTGTAATTTTCATCATTATACTCGTTTCCGACTAATTCGCATACGTGAAATATCATTTTTGGGTCCATTCTAAGATCCAAGATGGCGGGAACTTTTTTTTGTAATTTTCATCATTATACTCGTTTCCGACTAATTCGCATACGTGGAATACGATTTTCGGGTCCATTCCAAGATTCAAGATGGCGGGAACTTTTATTTTGCAATTTTCGTCATTATACTCGTTTCCGACTAATTCGCATACGTGGAATACGATCAAGATGACGGGAACTTTTTTTTGCAATTTTCATCATTATACTTTTTTCTGACTAATTCGCATACGTAGAATACGATTTTCAGGTCCATTCTAAGATCCAAGATGGCGGTAATTTTTTTTGTAATATTTGTCAATGTACTCGATTTCGACTAATTTATAAACGTGGAACCCTAATTTGGGGTTAATTTAATATCCAAGAGTTTTTATATTTAGCATGTTCTTATGAGTAGCGGAAATGCAGTACCTATAATGAAGAAAAAAACTGCACAAAAGTTCAAAAAAGGTGCCGCCATTTTGTATCTTACAATTGATGTACTTTTGGGCAGTTTTTATCATTAAAGATACTCCATTTCCAATACATATACGTAAATAAATAACCTTAGATCTTAAATTCGCCCTAAATTCGGGTTCCACGTTTGTAAATTAGTCGAAAACAAGTACAATGATAAAAATTACAAAAAAAAGTTCCCGCCATCTTGGATCTCAGAATGGACCCCAAAATCGTATGTGAATTAGTCAGAAACGAGTATAATGATGAAAATTGCAAGAAAAATGTTCCCGCCATCTTGGATCTCAGAATGGACCTGGAAATCGTATTGCAAGTATGCGAATTAGTCAGAAACGAGTATAATGATGAAATTTACAAAAAAGTAGCCGCCATCTTGGATCTTAGAATGGACCCGGAAATCGTATTACACGTATACGAATTAGAAACGAGTACAATGATGAAAATTGCAAAAAAAAGTTCCCGCCATCTTGGATTTTAGAATGGACTCGGGAATCGTATTCCACGTATGCGAATTAGTCGGAAACGAGTATAATGATGAAAATTGCAAAAAAAAAGTTCCCGCCATCTTGGATCTTAGAATGGAACCAAAAAAATTATTCCACGTATGCGAATTAGTCGGAAACGAGTATAATGATGAAAATTGCAAAAAAAGTTCCCGCCATCTTGGATTTTAGAATGGACCCGGAAATCGTATTCCACGTATGCGAATTAGTCGGAAACGAGTATAATGATGAAAATTGCAAAATAAAAAGTTCCCGCCATCTTGAATCTTAGCATGGACCCGAAAATCGTATTCCACGCATGCGAATTAGTCAGAAACGAGTATAAAGATGAAAATTTAAAAAAAAGTTCCCGCCATCTTGGGTTTTAGAATGGACCAGGAAATCGTATTCCACGTATGCGAATTAGTCAGAAACGAGTATAATGATGAAAATTGGAAAAATAAGTTGCCGCCATCATGGATCTCATAATGGACCCGAAAATTAATTGTATTCAACGTATGCGAATTAGTCAGAAACAAGTATAATGATGAAAATTGCAAAAAAAAAGTACCTGCCATCTTAGATCTCAGAATGGACCCGAAAATCGTATTCCACGTATGCGAATTAGTCAGAAAAAAGTATAATGATGAAAATTACAAAAAAAAGTTCCCGCCATCTTGGATCTTAGAATGGACCCGAAAATCGTATTCCACGTACCTATGCGAATTAGTCAGAAACGAGTATAATGATGAAAATTGCAAAAATAAGTTGCTGCCATCTTGGATCTCATAATGGACCCGAAAATTGTATTCAACGTATGCGAATTAGTCAGAAACGAGTATAACCCAACTCTGTCAGGAATAACTAGGTACACTCTTCACGCTTCAAGTTCGTCTGTATACTCATTTTCACCCTGTATAATTATGTATGTAACACCCTGTATAATTATGTATGTATGTATCTATCGGATCTATGATCACTTTGTATAACTATAAAACGAAGAGAAAGAGCTCGTGATTCTGAGTAGAAAAAAATGTAAAAAAGTCCATATATGGAAAATTTTAAAAAACGACAACAAAATAAAAACCCGCCCGTTTGCACCTTGTAAAACACTGTTTTTACAAAATCAAAGATTATGCGCAATAAAAAACAAAAAAATAAAAAAACAAAATTTGAAAAAAAAAAGAAACAAAATAACATTTTCAGCGCGTATTTTTAGGATTTGAACCTGGTACCACTGCTTCACAGCCGAACGCATGAACCACAATACCAACCTCCCTATATAGTGGTATGGCGAAATATGTTATGTGTTGCAAATGATCATGCGTTTCGTTCGTGGCAAGGTAGTGTATACTGTTTCAGAGCCATCTGTACAATGCCCACGGGCAACAAAGATCAACCGTGGCGCCGTCTAGTAGTAACAACATTTCTGGTGGATGTGTCGCAGGCGGATTGTATAATCCGCCGTATTACAATACGGCTAGCCGGATTACAAAACAGCCCTGTTTTGTAATACGGCGGATTGACGATTAGCCGGATTGTCATTCTGATACGTTCTTCAATATGGCGGCCCACGTTTAGCCGTATTGAAAAACTATTCCGGTTGTAGGGTGACCATACTTACAAAATAAAACAATGTGGAAATTGCAACATTTTTACTTATAAAGAAAAATCGAACAAAAATAATCTTCTTCATTGTTAAATAACCAACATTAGGTACTTATTATGTGTTTCGTTCGACTTCGGAGATCTTCAGGATGTGAGCGTAGCGTCTCCCAATGACCGATAGATGCCGCTAGCGTCTATGAAGCCGCTCCACAGCCCGTAGCGCGCCGCTGTGACGTAGTTTCCGCTCAAACAGCTTCCTGTAACCAACCAGCTCGCACCCGGCGACTCGCCGCCATTTCATTTGTTTCGTCGACCGTCTTGGCCGAAGGTCCGCATATTTTTATTTAAATTCGACACGTGGTCTTTAACTTTTCGATCGACTTAATTCCCAGTAATTATATTTCGGAACTTCTGCTCGAACAGAAAAGTTATTTTAAGGAAGTCATTTGAAGTGTTTCGCTAATCGTCAAGAAAGTGGTCTATCGTTAAATATTTACGACGAAAATTTAAGATTCGAATTTTAAAATTTCATTTCGAATAATCGAGTTCCCGAAGTATTTTCGAACCGATAACGTCCGTCTCCGTCGCGCAATTTTCAAGAGTGACTTCGATCTACCCACTTTTTCTGGCGAAATACGTTCTCGACCACGATCGTGTTTTAAACGTTACCGTCGTTCAGTCGTAGGCGTTTCCGAGATTTTTAAAGTAGGAAATCGTCCGATTAACGCGTGTTTTTAATCGCGTCACTTCTCATACGGTAACGTAAGCCGCTCCGCACCCGACGAGAGGAAACGTGCATCGCGATCATCGTGTCGCCGCGGGCAGCGCGGCGCCGCAGGCCGGGGGCGGTTCACGCGCCGCCACGTCGCCGGCGCCGCCGTGTCGCCGCCGCGGCCGGGCGCGCCGGGGGCCACCCCGCGCTCCGCCGCCGCCGCCGGGAGCTGCAGCTGGACCTGGGTACTCTTTACGTTTTCCGCTCTCGGATCGATTGGTGAGTTAGCTTAATGATATTCTATTAACCCAAGGAGTCTAGTCTGCGGATGGCGACGAATGTTTGTGATGAGACTGACGTGGCGCCATGTGGACGCCACCGGTCCTGACCTCACTAGCTGCCACGTGAGCGCTGGCCGCCACGTGGTCGCCACTGGCTGGCACGTGGGCACCACCGCGCCATGTGGGTGCCACCGATCCTGACCTCACTGGCTGCCACGTGGGCACCAACGGTCCCGACTTCATTGGCCGCCATATGGGTGCCACCGATCCTGACCTCACTGGCCGCTACATGTTCGCCACCGATCCTGACCTCACTGGCCGCCTCGTGGGCGCCACCGGTCCTGACCTCACTGGCCGCCACCTGGGCGCCACCGGTCCTGATCTCACTGGCCGCCACGTGGGCGCCACCGGTCCTGACCTCACTGGCCGCCACCTGGGCGCCACCGGTCCTGATCTCACTGGCCGCCTCGTGGGCGCCACCGGTCCTGACCTCACTGGCCGCCACCTGGGCGCCACCGGTCCTGATCTCACCGGCCGCCACGTGGGCGCCACCGGTCCTGACCTCACTGGCCGCCACCTGGGCGCCACCGGTCCTGATCTCACTGGCCGCCTCGTGGGCGCCACCGGTCCTGACCTCACTGGCCGCCACCTGGGCGCCACCGGTCCTGATCTCACTGGCCGCCACCTAGGCGCCACCGATCCCGACCTCACTGGCCGCCACATGGGCGCCACCGGTCCTGATCTCACTGGCCGCCACCTGGGCGCCAGCGATCCTGACCTCACTGGCCGCCACGACGGTGCCACCGGGGCGGGGACTCCACTGACTGCCATGTTGGTGCCACCGGGCCTGACGTCGCTAGCTGTCACGGGGACGCCATCGGTCCCGACGCTGGCCGCCACCGGTCCCGACGCGACTGAACGCCACGTGAACACCACCGGCCCTGACCTCACTGACGCCATGTCGGTGCCGCCGGCCCCGACGTCACTAGCTGCCACGTGGGCACCACCCGTCCTGAGCTCACTGCTCGCCACGTGGGTGCCACAGGTACTAACGTCATTGAGTGCCATGCCGGCACCACCGATCCCGTTTTTTGACGGGGTGCCACTACGATGCTACCGATCCCGACCTCACTGGGCGCTACAACGGTGCCACCGGTCCTCGCCTCATTGGCTGCCGCAACCACGACACCGGTCCCGACTTCACTAGTCGTCGCGACGGCACCATCGGTATTGACCTCACCGGGTGCCACGGGACACCGCTGGCCACGAAATTATAGTCACCATGATGACATTACAGGTAATAATACTGCCGTTCGATGCTGATGCTGTCCAGGCATGGCGGTATAACCCACCTCTATGTTGATGCCGATCACGAAACCGCTACATTCACGCGACCACCGCAATGGCGCTACAAGTCAGAATACAATTGGTCCGATGAAGTTCATTGTGCAACTACAGTGGCCCGCCAAGCCGATACAATGACGCCACGATAACGCCTCGCTGCCGGCTGCCAACTGGCCGGATTACGCCACCGCCCGCGATATTCGCCATACGGCGGAAGCTCTGCCCAACGCGAAAGCGCCAACGACTCTTGTCAGTTTGGCCCCCCCATATCACGTAAGTAACCAAGCTGATGCCGGCAACCACCCTGGCGCCGCCTGCCGAGCGGAAGCATTGCAAACCACAGTCTGGTGCTCCTGCTTCGGGTGTTCCTGATAGACATACACGTGCCTACTGCAGCTGGGGGATTGCAAACCCCTCGTTCTCGATCGAGGATCCGTTGTAGTGGCTGACCGAATCACAAGGAACTGCGTCCTATTGTTCTGTAGGAAATCTGTACGTTGTATCTATATTCAAAAACTATCTGCAGTCTCCCACGATCCAATACAGCAGAAGCAGGAACACTTAGTGCACACTGCACCAAACCGAAGACCTGTTCGACAATGAATGGAATCTGTAACGTAATATCTCAAATTATTCTACAAATGTTTGACCAGCCCCGGATTCCTCAGACACTCAAATCCGCGGGCCTGCTTTCTGAAAACTGGTGGTATTGACAAGGTTTGGAAACAGATCTCTTATAATCTCTCTACTCGCACTCGTTCTCCAACTATACGGGGTCCTCCTCATAAAACGAACCATTTCTCCGAGGGCAATAAACAAATTTGGGACAAAAACCCCCGGTCGTAAGCGAGCTCGAGATACAGCTGCACGAGGAAAGAGGCCATGGAGAGATAGCTCGAAACACCGGTATACTCGTCACAGAAAATAAATTCTTCGTTTTTATCTAAGCGTATTGCTATGCCCGGTGCTATTCCTACACAGATTATTCTTTCCCAGAGCCGATTAAAGGTCTCCCATATTAATAGCTGAACTTACTTACTCCTCTAGCGCTACGACCCAAAGAAAGTCCTGGTCCCCAACACGACTGTTCACCTCTGACTCCGGTCCTGGGCAGTTTTAGTATACTTAATATTATTTGTAAGTAAACAATTGGATGCGTCCGTGACTGCGTCCACATGATACATTTCTGACCAACGTTTGATCACCTATCAAGACTATTTCCTGATAGCAATCCAGTCGAAAAAGTAGTACAGATTACCAGATCGACCCCCATCAACCTAGGTTAGCAAATATACTACCTGAAATACGTTACAATCCTTACTCAAACCATAGCCACAACATTTGCGTCCTGCAGGGAAAATAAGGTAAATGATTGGTTGTGAGACAGCCTGTCTCGCGTCCAACGTCGTGCGCTCCTAGACGGACTCAACCTTACGAACTTGGGCGTCCATGGAGGCTGGTTGCACTATCGCAGGCCCTAACACTGCTTCGGGCGATTACAGAGTCCCATGCCAGCTCCCATCTCATCTGCCAACCGGACTCTTGAGGGAATCTCCCATGGTGAATTAAGAACGTAATAAAATACGTTCATATCGAGGTAAGAAGGAAACACTATACTGAGTATATTGATCAACGCACCGCATTCTCAGTCGGTCCTCAACAGGAAGCCGGTGCATGGTCTCCAACAGGGAACTTGCACTGCGACTCCAAAAAAAAAAACTACACTTTAAAACTTAAGGAGAACCTGAGGAGATCGATAGTTAGTATGATTATTAGTTACAACGACCAACGCAGAAAGTATTGGCATCAGGGAATTGCCTACGCACTACAGGTCCAGAACTTACGGAACCAGTTCGGTTCATATACCTACAGGTCGGTACTTTCAGGAAGTCGACGGACGAGCTAGGGGACTCTGCGCCCCCGAGCGGCACCAGCGCCCGGAGGCCACTGAGCAGATCTTCACCCGCTAGGGTACCCCGTCCATCGACCTGTTCGCTCACCTCAAACGTTCACGTGCCACAGTATGTCTCAGTCTACTGGCCCTAACTGAACGCACGATGCGTTGAGGTAAGCGGAACGCTGCTACACCGACGCTGACTGACCAGATCAAAAGAAAAGTCTGCTGGTGTTCCGTTGGCGTTTCTCCAAAGTAAAAACAGGTACGCCCATATGGAAAATAGTCATCGTGGTACGCTAAAAATAACATCGTCTGCCAGTTGTCTCATCAAATCAAGTAACGAAAATATTCTCTCATATTTTATCGCATTTAGCGTAGCGAACGATAATCTCTGATTAATATTATTTGTAAAGTATTTATTTGGCGAAACCTTCGCCTTCAAGGTGCCTGTTTGATTAAACGCTTAAAGAATACTAGTTTTAATCTGAACAGCTGTACGTACGACATATCAGAGAGAAACCCACATATGGAATGTTAATACCGAGTTTAGAGTCCATGACCTTACACTGTACTGAATTATACGTAGACAATTATTCTAATAATTCTCACTTAATTATTTCCTTTCTGAAATTCCGTTCTAAATTAGATAACATCAAAATATGAACCCGGTATTCTGGACGTGTCAATTCATATAAATTACCGAAAATGTTATGTGAAACTTATGTGTAAAAACTGCGGATGAGTAAGTCCTATATATAATCTGCGGATATCTACTCTGTAGATATATGCAAATAGCATGTCAACCCAACCGAAAAGCCTCGTTTGAGCCTATTCTTAACCTCTGAATGCAAAGCGATGCATCATGTATTCTTAATTTTATTGACTACACGTCAAAATTCATTGGTTGGTTTAGGGCAGTAGAGCCCTAACATTTCTGCACCCGCTGACTCGCCACCAGGAGATAATAGACAGGTCTCACATCCTGAAGATCTCCGAAGTCGAACGAAACACATAATATGAAATTTTACCTTCCAATAAAATTAATATTATGTTTTCTAAGACTTCGGAGATCTGGATAATGCCTTCCTGGTGGCAATATTTTTTATCAACCTTTACATTCTCCTCAACAATGAAATGGCGGCGAGTCGCCGGGTGCGAGCTGGTTGGTTACAGGAATCTGTTTGAGCGGAAACTACGTCACAGCGGCGCGCTACGGGCTGTGGAGCGGCTTCATAGACGCTAGCGGCATCTATCGGTCATTGGGAGACGCTACGCTCACATCCTGAAGATCTCCGAAGTCTTAGAAAACATAATATTAATTTTATTGGAAGGTAAAATTTCATATTTATGGTAGGTATCAGTTATTTTTAAATTATAATTCACAAGATACAGCCATTAAAAAACATGTGTAAATGTAACATTTTTAATAAGAAAAATCTTACTACAATAATCTTTTTAAACATATTTATTAATATAGCATATTGCATTTTATCACGCCCACCGTGGCCACTCACCTTGTGAATTTCCATCAAAGTATCGAAATACTGCTCCGTGGGTATTACTCGAACAAAGTATTAATAGACGTTCGAATATGGTCCACTCCGCACCGCGAACTTGGTCCGCTCCGTACATGCGCTCGACTCGCCACACCATCGCACCGTTCAAAAACGGTCCTGTGCTTTTCGTGCTACTAGACAGTGATCATGTCAATACGCCTCCGATTTTATCCAAAAAAGCTAAAATCGCGTTAATTTTTGCAACCATGGTCGCTACAACACCAATTAATAAACAGAAACTAAAGAAAAGAATGGGCAAAATGTTATTTAAAAGACAGAGAGTCATATAGTCATATGCGACGTATTAGAGACTTCGATGACGAAGATTTTCGTATATATCTTTGCATGATTTCTCATGCATTTGCTGAATTGCTTGGAAAATGTACGAATTGTTTGTTTACTTTTAATTAATTACCTACAAGTAAAGCGCTCAACGGTGCGGTGGTGCCATCCACACGAGCGAACTTGGTGCGGACCGCACCAAATCCTGTGGGAAAACCATCGAACCGACCGCACCGTCAATAATAATAATAATAATGTCGGCGGACCGCTGAACACACCATCGAATTTGGTACGGAGTGACCAAGTTCGCGGTGCGGAGTGGACCAAATTCGAACGTCTGGTAATACTTGCAGGGTCTTTTGGTTTACTTTTTTAAAGATTAAATTAAATTCACCGCGTATTTATTATACCAGTAATATTGGGTAGCATTCCGCCGAACACCGTCATTCATGGTTACTTTGGCGGATTTTATGTGATCTATAACCTCAAAAACTCTCTCTTTGGTCCAGGGTTTTATTAACGTTCCGCTTTGAGAATTATAGAAGTTGCTTAGTTGTTCATCAAAGTTTTTCTTAAATTCACTGTTTTCGCACATATTTCACACTTTTTCGTCGTTTATTCCACCATTGACTTGTAAATTCACAACAACACTCCCGGCAAACGACGCCATTTTTGTTGTTATGACAGGCAACGCCGCGAGTATCAGAAATGAGAACCAAAAACTGACAAAGCGGCGGCTCTTGACTCGCCGTATTACAATATGGCTAGCCGCATTGAATAACGTTTGGCGTCGAACACAATCCGCCTGATTTTCATTTAGCCGTATTCAATCCGGCTAGTCGTCAATCCGCCGTATTACAAAACAGGGCTGTTTTGTAATCCGGCTAGGCGTATTGTAATACGGCGGATTATACAATCCGCCTTCGACAGATGCATTTTAATGTATGGTGCTGATATATCTACTTAAACTAAATAATCTCTGGCGCAACTTAGAAATTCTGAACAAGCCTTGATTGTACTTTATTACAGGTTATTATAAAGTAAAGATTAAACGGATCAATCGTCGCAAAGATTTATAGCTCCAATCGCTTATTTCCATTGCAAAAAATTAAACAGGTTTTGTGGACCGAAGAAGAAATCGGCAGTTTTAAAAATATTCCAATAATCAGCAACGATTTGCCTGGTTTCGTTAATAAATAATATCAGACTATGTAGATACTAAACTAAAAACAATTATTTTGGGTTTCTAGGGCTATTACTAGGGGTTGCCCTATAATACCCTATAAGCCTAGAGCCCTTTTGGAGAAACCAACTCGCGTCTTAATTTTCACCAATTTACACTTCTTAAGCATATAGCTCTGACGAATAATCTCTGGACGGCAAAATAAGGCAGAGCTGAGAGCCCCACGGGCCCCTAGGGGTTCCACTTCGGCCAACGAAGACCCTGAACGACTTTCGGGAGCACTAGGGTCCGTGGGGTCGTAACTGCCCAACAGCTTGCCACACGCTGGCCTGCGGCTTATTATGATTGTTTGTTGTTGTGGGTTGTGGTCCGCAGACCACGAACCCTGTAAAGTGTTCAAAACGTCGGAATGAAGTTAAAGTTAATTAATATACGCGAGTTTATCCGTTTTCATAGTTTTATTTCATGAGTAATCATTTGTATATCAATTGTATATAGCCTACGCGGAAAATAAAGACATCTGGCAGCAAGGTATGCCCATAGAACCTCGAAAACGTCTAAAATATCTAAATAGCTATGTAGTATATAGAAATTATTTATACTTAAATACAGGGTGTTAGTGATAAGTTCTATATTCATCTCACTTACACGAAATTTAAAATCCTAGGTGTGAGAGTTCTCTCACACCTAGGATTTTAAATGATAAAGGTGTTGTTTGGTAGCTCATACGTGAAGTTGCAATAGTAGGGGAGACCAGGTATAAAAGTAACGCGGGATGAACGTAACAAATTCATTTAAAATTTTACTACGACATCTATCCGAACGTCCTTCAGGGCTTTAGATGCCATTTCGATTCCCCCCTAACCTCAGTTACACCCACGGTGCTGTGACGGCAGGTTATGCGTGTAGTGCTATGGTCCCAGAAAAATGCGTCAAAAGTAAGTTTTTAACGGTTTTTTCAATCTTAGCTAAATTTTTCATGGTAATCGCTATAGCTTGCGTTTTGCATGGGTGTTGTAAAGTCACTAATCATTTACAGTTTGAGGGTTGCAAATCAATGTTTTAATAATGCTTTTTACGTTTTTTTGCTACGTGTTTGTGGGATTCTGGAAATTCGATACCCAGGGATGATTGAAACAACTTGTTACTTTCATCCCGATTTCCAAATTGGAGGCTCATTGGTACACCTATGTGCTAGCGTTTATTAAATAACTCATATACTTAGTGCCTTTTTGTTGCAGAATAATATACACAAAATAACAACAGACAGAAGTCCACCATAATAGAAATTATAACTTTAGCTGCCGTTGAGGTGATCCTGTTTTAAAATGCCCTACAGGAACGTGGCAAAGACGTACCAACTGGCTCATATCACTTTATATACACATGTAAAGTAAAGGAAAGCTTTACTTGAAAGTTCAGCGGCACTACCCAAGGCGGGATTTGTTTCTGGAAACAAATATTCACTGTCAATGAGGAGTAAAACACATTTTTTTATCGTATTAGGTACATTGTATGATTAGCTTAGTAGTATACTCAGAAATAAGGGCAATGCAGGAAGCATTTAATTCCTTGGATTACACCTAAGCATTTGTTTATATGCCGTTTAGAATAAGACAGAAAGTTGATTGCTCTCACTTTACTCATATATCCTATAGGTATAAATTAATTTCGTCTCATATAATAATGTTAATTACATTCATTCATTGTTAATGTTTGTCTTTGATATTGTAAGACTGTTGATTACTTAAAAATACTAATTACACATAATTATATTGATTATTTTATAGTTATTTACTTTGTTTCTATTATCCCTATGCACTGTTACAACCAGCCCTGGGGGTAGGGATAATTGCAACAAATTCCATCCTTCACTGTGAGCCATTTTTCTGTAAAACTATTCGATGTATGAAGTTTATTTTGGTACCAAAAGATACATGAAATATGTGTCTATTGCACATAAAGATGCAAAGTTTGACAACTGCTACCAAAAAAATATAAAAAATCAAAAACTGAAAATTGTTACGTTCATACCTGGTCTCCCCTAATGGTATTTTACAAGAGAGCACGAATAGCGGTTTGCAATCCTTTTTTTTTAAACCGACATTGTTCATCTTAAGTTTGGATTAAGTACCTAATAGCTCAAATTTATTCCAGACACAAATTCATGTCAAATGCAAAGTTGAAAGCCTTGATTAAACTAATATAGACGACGTGAGTACCTATGCTAAAAATTAATTAGGTGTGTGAAGAATCAGAACGGAATCCTTAGCAAAAATAAAATAGCTAACATTTGTGATATTCATATGTTAGCAGTATGAAAAAAGAACTAAGATCTGCAACTCGATGTTGCTTTTAATATGTAACACTAATCTTATATGACCTAGGTCAAAGTCCAAGGTACCTGCCCTAAGGATAAAAAGAATAAGTATTAGGTAGGTATTTAAATGGGTTCTTAAACAGTATGAAAAAAAGTATATCTACAAGTTGATTTACTTTTGGTAACATCAATCTTATATGACCTAGGTCAAAGTCCAATATACCTGCCGTAAGCATAAAACAAAAGTTTAGTTAAGTTAGACGGATTATTTTGGAAACAAGTAGGTACCTGCCTGTCAATAATACATACATTCGTGTTCATTTACAATTTTACAGATAAAAATGCTCTATAAATTTGTATACGTTTAATATAATATTATTGTGAAATAAATTAAATTAATTTCTCTGGAACCGTGACCAAACGTAGGTTTTAGTACCTACTATGAATCTATGATATTGCAAGATAATTTAAGTATGTACCTACATAAGTTAATCACAAAAGCGAAACGATTTTTCTTAATGTCCAAATGAAAATGAAAAATATTTATTGATAATTATTAAATCTGAAAAAAGATCACCCCTATTTTTATTTTATGATAGGTATGTTACCAATCGAAAGAATAGTAGTTTTTAAAGAAAGGAATATCGTCAAATGTCTATAATCAAATTGCATTTTGCATTTTAAGTATATTTCATTTGCAGATATTTGCTAGAACCGGTGCCACAGGGCTACCCATAGCAACTCCGTCGATCTGAAGATAATGCCCCCCTCGATATAAAAAGTAGCTTCCTTTTAAACAACCGAACGTATACATCATAGCCGAAAAGTACGTGATACGTGAAGCTAGTGAAATTAAGAAACATCGGGATTTTAATCAAAATGAGGGGCAAGAAATCGTCCGCGTGGAATCTCGTAATTTACAAATGCAAGCGTGGTGAAACATCAATTTTAAAGCTATTGGATGTTACGAGTGTTGTGTGTAGGCCTAGTGACAACCTTAGCCTAGAAGTGAATAATCAAGACAAGTGTGGGTAGTTCGAAAAACCCGCGCAGCTCGAAGGTGTTGATTTGATACATTCTCTCGCCACGTCAGTCTGCCTGCGACCACGGGTGTAACGTCATGCCCGAAACGCCTCTAAAGTTGTCGTTTTGGTGGAAATTCCTATAATTCCTAAATAATATTTGTCCTAAGAAGAATGGTTGTCGATGACTGCTTAGTTTATCCAATTTTTATTCCTAAAATAATCGAACTATGGTTATGTTTTTTTAACGTAGGTACTTGTTTAAGTAGCTATTATACCTATTTAAAAGATTAAAAAAAATAATTACATCATACGATAATAGGTAAGGTAATAAAAAGTTAATCGAATTAAGAGAACCTCTGACAAAAAAGCCGAGACGGCTAATAAACATTTAGGTTCGTTGTTCCGTCTGCGGCATAATTTTATTAAAATACACAATTTGCGTTCAGAGTTTCAGACCATGCGTTGACGTTTGTTTTCAGAACATGTGGACTTATTCTCCGTACAATATGCTTAAAGCATCGCCATCGATTCCGTCGTAAACAGGCAAATATTCACCACGAAACATATAAACATATAATATCGCTTGATTTGCATAAACGTGAATGTTATAATGGCCTTTACTGACGTCATCAATCGGGCTATAACGATTATATGAAATGGGTTGCAATTAGTTATGTTGTGTAGGTTTATCTCGCCGGCCGGTTGGAACTAGATTGCGTGCGATATCGGCGCGCCGCGGCCTGCCCTGACCCGCTGCAGCTTCCGACGAGACGCCAAACCATAACAATCTATTTACAAATGCGCTTCGTCTACTTATCTATTATCTTACACAATTTTACTGGCGCCTGTATGACCTTATTTAGACTGACCCTCAGGGCGGTAGTTCCTCTAAAATTAAATGTACACGAGTAACAATGCATCAAGTGCATTTATTAGAGTTAATTTACTTAACATATATACGTTAATGCGAGCTACTAATTATGACAGCTATCTAAAATAAAACCCAGTGTGTGAAGGTTTTGGGAATATTCCTATACCTGACGTTTATACACGACGTATTGTCTGTGACTAGAGTGATAATTGTCCACAATTATAATTGATTAGAATATTAAACAAGTCACAAATCGACGTCAGTCTTCTTTGTACCTTTCTATTTTTGTCGCACGTTAACCAACGCTCGAAACGGGCGAATTGTCACACGCGTGTGCGAAGTCATAACAATTCTAAACGGGCCACTTAAACGGTAATAGCCCTGTTGTTGTCGTTAAATCCTTGTTCCAAATATGGAACCATACCTGAACGTGTACTTATTCTATACGTGTACCTAAAATATGACGTCAGGCGGTCTAAGAATAGGTACCCATTCTAATGGTCGTTCATTGCAATTAAAATGAGGATCAAAACGTCAACGCAAATTAATTTATAGGTGGACAACTAAATACAAAAATAACTAGCTATTTCTGTCTGTACTGACTTGCAATTCATGGAAAATCAACCTATAAAGCTCCAACCAAAGCGTATATTACCATACCATTGATTGATCAGACCACTGTTTGTAAATAGCATCCTTATTATTGTTGAGACCTAGTTATTTTGTGTTTGTAATGGTAAATCATTATAATAAATGGGCATTGAATTTGAATTTCCAAATTTTTTGTACTGTCCTACACGTGTAGTGTGCACATGGATGCCCTGCTGAGTAGGTACCATTTAAGAAAATCCAGAGAACCATTCAACTTTTTTTTGCATTGTAAAGTGCACTTTACAATGCAAAAAACTAGACTATGGTTTAGTTAATGTGATCTTTGTTGTATTCGGACTAAAGAGTATGTAAATGATATATTGTTCGGATAATAAACCAACAAAAGGCCTCATTCATCCACCTTTCCCGTGATTATCATGCAGCACGGTTGACTTTGCACTCATAATTGTAAATACATATACATAAACAGATAAAAAGTTTTTTTATTTAATTAGCTGTGTTAATGTACTCATAATGTGAGGATATGAGAAATAGATTGCAATGAACTTCGGAAAAATACTGCATTCTTCCTGCGTAGATAGTTCTATTTTTAGAAATTGTAACGTATACAAGATATTTTTATGTCAATAGATTGACGTTTGTCGTTGACCCACTGGTACGACTACTTGCGACTTTCTTTTTAATACAACTTTTCAGATTCATTTCGTAAGTCTACACTTTGGATTTCATTATGTTTGTGTGGTTGTGGTCTAACGAAGGTAACATGCAAGCAAGAGTCTAGAAATACACTTATCGCGTATTCATATTCACGTAATCCTATAAGTACAAGATATTAATTTTATGATATTTTTATTACTTTGACGTACAATATCACAGTAGGCAAGTGCAGTGGTGCCGTAACTTGGCACAGCGGACAAGCTCGAGCCACGTGACCACATGTTGGGTGTACTGACGGGTTATCACGGAGTTACAGCTGATGGCTCTTTCCATTGAGACACGCTTCTCTTGAGTGACTTGAGTATCTACTGGGACACGCATATAGTATATAATAATATGTGCACATTTCATCGACATCGTTTGAAACGTGATTAACGTACGAATAGGTAGGCTTAAACATGGTCAGAAAATAATTATCTACCACATCGTAAATTTTTAAGAGTTAATTTTATCCTTCTGTAAAGACCATTCGATGATTCTGATGAAAATCTACGGATGTGGGAAATATCACCTCGTAGTGAAAAGAGTCACTCATTAGCGTCCAAAATTTGGACAGTACACAATCAATGACTATTTAATAGTCATTGATTGTGTACTGTTACCTACTGTATCTATGCTCGGGTAGGTTCCAATCGATAACGCATAAGGAAAGGTTAGGTAGCTTAGGTACTTAAAAAATAGCTGTGCCTACCTACAGGTATTAGGTACCTAAGTATTTTTTATGTTAAAAGCGATAAGTGGATAAAGTTCACATATGTCAAACCAATGATAAGATTATACATAATACCTTTATTTTAATGGCCCATATAATCACTGGAGTGTAATCAATGAGCATTTTAACTGGCTGTACCATACATGATATTATAGCCTGGGGACTGATATTTTATCAATTAAAAACAAACAAGTATGAAGCTGCGCATCGTAAATCACGTTACCTTCAAGTGAAAACAGGGTTGCTGGTACCGGTGGTTACTGGATACTAGCCAGTTTCAAACAAAGGTCGTTCCGGTTAATTAGGCCTGATTTGTGCACATTATTTTTGGATTGTTAGTAAATGTCATATGTAGGTACTGTGATTCTATCTATTCAGCCCGTGTCCACCCACTGCTGGGTAGAGACCTCTTCTTGGTACGCGACTTTCCTCGGTCCTGTGCTAGTCCCATCCACTGCTTTGTCGCGGTTCGGCAGATATCGTCGGACTATCTTGTCGGTGGTCTCCCGGCAGATCTTCTTGACCACCCTGGCTACCATTCAGTAACCTGCTTCCTCCACCGCTCATCGCTACTGTGCGTACTTTAATATACAAATACAGTAACATAATACCAACAAAATCACTTTAAATAGCACAATTGCCTACTAAATGTCACCTAAGTCTTAAAAGTGGTAAAAAATATATCGAGAGTGCTTTTTTTATATACCGAGTCAGTCTCCATTCAAAATACAAACTATGTAAACTTATAATTTTAATAATTATGTAAGGTTGATTGAACTATGTTGATTGTATGTGTGCCTATGCGGTGTTTCAAAATATATGTAAGTGGTTCTACGTGTCAAAGTAGCTAAACATGTATATTACATATTGCAACATGTAACACCCAAATTGAAACAGTTATGTCGTTATGACGTCAATCGGTTTCAGGCAGTTACTTGAATATAGGTAAGTAGGAAACGTGCCCACCTAAACCAAATTATGTAAATTCGGTTTCTACGCCAATTTATTACAGTATTTCGAAATGCTGTTATAAAATAAAGTACATGAATAGTTACTTAAGTAATTCCTAAATGAAAAGTCAGTCAAATAAATATTTTGTCATTTATATTTTAGCAATCCTAACCGTAAAACAAAATAAAGTGCGGCGCCACGATACACAATTGTCTGGGACTTCTGAGTGAACTGCACCGTTTCAGTACATTGTTGTGATTGTTGAGTGTTCTACTTATAAGTTTGAAGAACAAGATGCAACAATCGCACAACACAATGGCGCTGCGCCGAATGCAGCCGCTGGCGCGTTGCGGCTGCGACAAACATTCTCACGGCTTTATCGCAATCTTTCCGGTCACACGCGGTCTCATATTCACATGATATACCTGTGCACTGTACAGGTACTGAAAATTGCATACAGCTATAAAGTAACCATTTTCGTAAACTTGAAATCATTCTGAATGATTGCAGTCACTTCCTTAGAGATCCTATTGTCAAAGTGACCAATAAATAGATAATCACCAAATAAATAAAAAAACCTATAACCCGACTTCAACCAATTTCTCCTAGATCCCATGAACAGACGCCGTCTCGGTGCCAGCTAACGGTTACTGAGCTAAGATGCGGACAGACAGGCGGGCAGACGGACAAAGTGAACCTACAATATAAGGATCCCTAGTTTATCACGGAACACTAAAAATTAAAATCGGTTAATTCTTGACATATTGAGTAATATACATATATAAAAAAAGTATAATTAAGAACCTCTGTCGGGTAAGAATAATTCACCAAACGGTACGAATAAGTTATGACTTACGTTATGAGATGTGCGGCGCGGCGTTAACCGCAATTAACCGGGACGGCGTGTATGATAATGATTTACACATACGCTCAAAAAATTCCAGTTGATACCTGAGAGTTTCTCTCGACTTCTACCTACCTACTCCAGATCCTAGTTGCCTTTTGGCGAAGGACAACGTGGGTAACTAGTAACTACTCATACATTGTCGCTGAGGACTCTCAAGCAAGAAACGATTTTCTTATTCAGTAGCCATTTACCATTCATAAGCCACGATGGTTAATGATAATCTGATGATATTCTTGCACGATATTACTGGAGGTGTCTGTAGGCACAGTAAAATAAATAGTACTAATTAATGTACAGTATACAGCGTGTATATTTGATATAACCGTAAACTTTAGGGGGTCTTAGCATAGGCACTAATTAATATATTTATCGTAAAATTATTTAAAAAAACCGGCCAAGTGCGAGTCGGACTCGCGCGCAAAGGGTTCCGTACCATTATCAATTTATTATTAAAAAAATACAGTTAAATCAACCTACCTCAAAAACTATAAGAGATAATTTAATCAAACCAAAAATCGTTGATAGAGTTTATTAATGTGCATAACATATATTTTTTTCAGAATTTTATATCGCGTAGTTTAAAAAATAGAGGGGGGGGGGACACATTTTTCAGACTTTGAGAGCTGATATCTCGAAAACGATTTGCTTAAATAAAAATGTGATGTATAAACCTTCTATATCATTTTCAAAGACCTTTCTATTAATACCCCACACGCTTATGTAAAACTAAAAAAAAATTCTATCCCTCAGTTACATGTATGGAGGGCCCCCCCCCAATGGTTTTTTTTACAATTTAGTATCATAATCCTGTAGCGGTTCATACAACACATATTCTCACCAAATTTCGTTACTGTAGCATTTATAGTTTCCGAGTAAATCGGCTGTGACAGACGGACAGACGGACAGACGGACAGACGGACATGACGAATCTATAAGGGTTCCGTTTTTGCCATTTTGGCTACGGAACCCTAAAAAAAGCAATATTTTTTTTTCATATAAAATAATTCAGCACGCAATGTAAAGCTTTGTTGTTGTTTGTTGACAATAAACATCGTAATGTCACAACTATCACTAGTGATAAGTGTACGCCGTACATTGCTGCTAAAAAAAACAAAAAATAATTACGGCATGGTAGTTAGCACTAAATTAATAATTGTCATAAAAGTTAGATTATAATACTTAAATCTACGTCTGGTTACAACATGCGGTTATATTTCATATACACACTGTAGACACAGGCTGCCTCCTATCGAAAGTGCCCCCTTTGGTGACAACCAGGGCCCGTAATTTTCATGCCGATGACATCAATTTGACGTCACGCTCCATTTAGGGTAATCCGAAATAGTTTTATTGTTGATTATTAATCATTAGTCGTCAATCATTTTAATTATGTACAAATGATTTCAAAAGTAGTATATTTACTCGTGAAATTCCTACTTGATACGTGCTACGTTAAAGAGGAATTCTGTTTTCTACGTAATTATTTAAATGTGTTAACAATATCATTTAGTAAAATGTATATATAAAAACAAGTCAAATAGTTTTATTTACTACTTTTGAAGTTATTTGTACATGATTAAAATGATTGACGACTAATGATTAATAATGAACAATAAAACTATTTCGGATCACCCTAAATGGAGCGTGACGTCAAATTGATGTCATCGGCATGAAAATTACGGGCCCTGGTGACAACACATTTACCCTTGCATGAGTTGCATGTCTTAACTCACTCACACAATCATGGCGCGCGTGCTTACAGGGTGAACGATATGAAGTGTTACAAAGTATTTTTTTTAAGTCTGCTGTCAAAGTAATACTTAGGTAGCGGCTTATCCGAAATATGTTTTGGACACAGCATTGAAGTCTTAGGCACGCAAACAATTGGGTTGTAGACTGCAAACATAAGAACGAAACTGAGCTTTGGCTTGTAAAGCTCGTAAGAACCAAAAATGGCAGAAAACCCAATTTCACGTGTCATTTCTCCAGTGCAGTGAGTTTCGGACTTTTTATCTGGTCTATTTTGAAGAGAAAGGTGAGAGCAATTAAACATGCTAGTATAAATCTTGTTTATTTATTTATAAATGCAATGAAGAAAGCGATCGTATTTCACTGGCACATACCACATCACAAAAGTGCTGGTAGCGAATTTTTTTTTACCATTTGAAGACCATAGTCAAAGCCACAGATGTCATATATACCATAGATCAAGCAAACGTATCTACTTAGCGTGTCAAATGAACTCAGTGAAATCCACGTAGTTGTCCGTCTTTAATCGCAGCTTGCAGCTTTTGGGCGCCAAATTTTGTAAGTTGAAGTGAACAAAAACATTAATAATGCCTTCTTAAGTAATATTAATAGCAACAACACAAAAAAATATGAATACTCAAGGGCCTGAGACATATTTAAAATCATAGGCAAGTAACAACTTCAGTACAAAATCTCACACGCTCGGCCGCCATACAAATGAATGAACTTGTTTCTTCTATCCAAATCTAATTCTGTGGTCAAGGCAAAAGGCAGTATATTGACTAAAAGTAAATTTAATCACAAAATATAATATTTTTCCTTTTGTTTTTTCTTACTTATGGTAGAAAATTGTTGCAACTAAAAATCGCAGTCCCTTAAAATTGGTAACACTTCATATTACACGAGCTTTGACTGTGCCAGGTCCGACGCATTTGTTTGATACATTTTATCGCCACATCCGAGGTGTGCTGTAGGTCACTCCGTCTCAGAAGAAGCTAGACAAGGCGACCCTTATCTGCAGACGGCGCCCCCGACGTCTGGCGACCCTGACACGGATACCAGTATGGGGCGCCCCTGCCAAATTTATTTATCTTCGAGATTGCATCAGGTTTACTTTCCACTGTTTACGAGTAAGTATATTAGCCTGCTTCATCATACGCGAATAAAAGATGTGTCAAAAAAATGTTGGCTGTCCTTTTCTTTTATATGCCTGGGGAGAAAGATTGTGATCGTTTTATCTGACGGATATATTTATCCAGGGATTGTTAAAGAGGCCTTAAGTCTGATTTGGGAGAAAATATATTTTAAAGACTGTACAAGATGAAATCCGGGCAAGGATAAGGTTAATCTGCCAAATGAATAGTCATATTAAGGGACGTTTTCATTTTAATAATCAGCGGATATATGAAAGTATATAATATAGTCGTGTAACACGACCATAATGAAATAATACCTACGGCATCGTCGAGGTTTACTTTCACACGTTGCAGTGTGCATACATTTTTCAACTTGCTTTTGACACAATTTACCAGTTTTTTCTGCCAACAATGGTCTAAAGTATTATTTAAGAAATTATAGGTTTCATATCTTAAATCCTCTTTTTGCACCTGCTAGTTATTTTTGTATTGTTCTTAAAATTTAATTGATTACAAATGGTAATGAAGTTTTGGGGTTTGAGGCCCGAATTTCATTGTGTACAGTCTTTATATCCAGAATTGTTTATTCTGGATTATGGTAAAAATACGAATCATATATTACTAGCGTTTCCCAACATTCACAATAGCTTAGGGAACCTGGGGTCCAGGTAAAAGATACATTCTTAAAAGGCAGATTGCAGTGTAAATACTTATTAATTATAAAAGGTCAAATAGGGCTACGACCGGTTCCAAATTCAACCCCAGCCAAACACCGGCTGGGCCTAAAGACTGGGAGAAACTCGGTGAGATTTTATTTTTTAAACCAGTTTTCTTGCATGTAGGTACTTATAAGAAAATATACCTATATACAACAATCGCAATACATTCATGTCAAACAAAATTAAAATATTAATAAATATAAAATTGATATTACTTCTGTCCGCACGCGAATACATCCGCATATTAAAATATTACTTTATTAGGTGTAATTCGATCTAAAGGTTCGCTATTGGTACCCACTATGCATGAAACACGAGAAGTTTGATACGGCCCAGCATTAATGACCAGAAACATAGCGATAGATCTACAGTCGCCACCAGATTGTCGCGCTGCTAACAGGGTGCTCACAAATATCTAAGCAGGCCACTATTATCATGGCGTTGAGTACACGTTCAGAAATTATTGAGCACCGTGGCAACCCCGATATATCTGATGGCTCCTGTATCGTCGCGACATCTCACGAATCCCATGTTGCGGCCTAAAATGTTTATGTAAATATTAAATCATTTTACATTGAATGATACGAATATGGTCCTCGAGTAATGCCATAAACTGAATGAAGTCAATAACACAGAGTGCCAACGTCACCTCAATAGGTACAATATTATTTTACGTATGATGATTTTAAATAGAACCGAACAGTTGTTTGTTTTGCAGACCTGGGTGCGTAGCCAAGATACCAATCGCTAACGCTCATCAGTCGCAAACGAAAGAGACTTATCTTTATCGCATTGTTAATAAATCAAAGTGACAGAGAGAAAACAACGATACCTACGCTACTGAGCTTTAGCGATTCGCTACGCACCCTAAGATCCTGACTTCTGATGTAGGTACCTGTATGTAAGACTTTTGTTGGTGCTATCCCGTTGTTTTCATAGCATGGTCGGATTGCTCGGGTGAAGCAATTCGAAGCATCCAAGTGAAAATACAATTTAGTGCGTATTGCGAGTTGTCTTGTGAAGTTGTGTCCGCCCAACAAACAAAATGAGTCACAGAAAGGTGTGTATTGCAGGAATGTGAGAAATTTGTGAACAATGGCTGAACCCGAAACGCCGACCTTAACATATCGTACGAGTATATTTTTAACGTTCTAAATAAATGTTAATTAGTTGACACGCGTAAGAAAACATAACAAGTACCTACTATAGAGTTGCGAGATTCGTTTATACATATGTAGGTTGGAAACATAGTCGTGATAATCGAAATTATCGTGACAGCATAACCACGCACATTGCGATTTTAAGGTGATTCGATTGCAATAAGGTCAGTGTGGGTAAGTCCGGTATATTTTATTTGTAAGAAAAGCCCGTCATATGCGTTTTATATAGTTGAGTTAGGGATGTAAATCAGTTGGTACTTGGTACTGTTGGTAGAAGACCGGTGTGAAGTTAGCGGCCAAAGTTAGCTGCCGAAGATAACCCGGCCAAATTAAGGAGTCGAGAATTTTTCAGTGAGAAAATGCTCAAAAAGTCTGCCCCAATGCAACGTTTCCTTGAAATAGTGAACAAAACATGCCAAATATCAAAAACTAATTGAAATAAAAAATTAGACCTGGCCGCTAACTTTTCCATTTAGCAGCCGACCGTATTATCTCCTACTAAAACGGCAAGCAAGGGAATTTCACAACATGATTCGAGTAGACAGAGACAGTAGCTTCAAAATGTAGTAGAAACGAAAGTGATACCCGATCTATAACTTAGCGAAAAGGGTAGAACAAGGAAGGACTATGAAAATTTTGAAGGTTCGTACGAATTTCAACCAATATTAATATGACGGACGGCAAGCAAGAGATTTTTAAGGACAGACTCGTTTAAACACATCCAAAAGCAGTCCAACGGTGCAGATTTCAAAGTGATACCCGATCTTTTTGATAGAAAACTATCCAGTTGTATTTTAAATGTTTGGTATTTTTAAGCGTCGCGCTGAAGGTTGACTTTCTCTAAATAGAACGGCAAGCAAGGAGGTTTTGAAACATGCCACGTATAGATAGAGAGAGTAGCTTAAAGGTAGGTGAGAAGTTAAAGTGATACCCGATCGGTAACTTAGTGAAAAGGGTAGACCAAGGCAAAATCTTCGCGATTTTGGAGTTACGTGCGAATTTTGCACTATTTGATTATGACGGACGGCAAGCAAGAGATTTTTAAAGGCAAATACGCTTAGACACGTCCAAAAGCATCATAAAAAGCTAAATTTCAAAGTGATACCCAATCTTTTTGATGGCAAAAAATACGAATGAATATAAAAATGCCCTATGTTTATTCTTAAGTGTATCACTGATTGCTAATTATCTCTACATAGGACGGCAAGCAAGGAGATTTTGAAACGTGCCACATGTAGACAGATAGACTAGGTTATTGTTATTTAAGAAATAATTTTGATACCCGAACGTTGACTTAGAGAAAACGGGCAGAGAGTAGCGAAAATCGAGGTAGGAGCGAATTTAACACAAATTAAAAGTTAGCAGCCGACCGTATTATCTCCTACTAAAACGGCAAGAAAGGGAATTTTACAACATGATTCGAGTAGACAGATATAGTAGCTTCAAAATATAGTAGAAGCGAAAGTGATACCCGATCTATAACTTAGCGAAAAGGGTAGACCAAGGAAGGACTCTGAAAATTTTGAAGGTTCGTACGAATTTCAACCAATATTAATATGACGGACGGCAAGCAAGGGTATACTCTTGGCTCGACTCAGTCGTTTTTTGTCAAATTCTTAAATTCGCCCCTTTCTGCTTTCGTCACCCGTTCTTGATTTGCCACTTTCGTGTGAAGCCTATTTCATATTTGGTAAACTTTGTGCTTTTGCCATTTTCTTATTTTGGCTCATTCGTTATTCGTCACCATCTTCTTTGGGCATGTTCAATGTTAGTCTATTCTTTTTAGGTCTCATTTGCTATTCGACCTATCGTTTTTGATTTTATTCTATACATTTTTGTCTAGAAAAACATAACAAATAAAGAATTATACTAACAAAGAGATTGACTGTCACCGAAAATGCTCAAAGAAGATGGTGACGAATAACGAATGAGCCAAAATAAGAAAATGGCAAAAGCACAAAGTTTACCAAATATGAAATAGGCTTCACACGAAAATGGCAAATCAAGAACGGGTGACGAAAGCAGAAAGGGTCGAATTTAAGAACTTGACAAAAAAACGACTGAGTCGAGCCAAGAGTATACCCAAGCAAGAGATTTTTAAGGACAGACTCGTTTAAACACATCCAAAAGCAGTCCAACGGTGCAGATTTCAAAGTGATACCCGATCTTTTTGATGGAAAACTATCCAGTTGTATTTTAAATGATTGGTATTTTTAAGCGTCGCGCTGAAGGTTGACTTTCTCTAAATAGAACGGCAAGCAAGGAGGTTTCGAAACATGCCACGTATAGATAGAGAGAGTAGCTTAAAGGTAGGTGAGAAGTTAAAGTGATACCCGATCGATAACTTAGTGAAAAGGGTAGACCAAGGCAAAATCTTCGCGATTTTAGAGTTACGTGCGAATTTCGCACAATTTGATTATGACGGACGGCAAGCAAGAGATTTTCAAAGGCAAATACGCTTAGACACGTACAAAAGCATCATAAAAAGCTAAATTTCAAAGTGATACCCAATCTTTTTGATGGCAAAAAATACGAATGAATATGAAAATGCCCTATGTTTATTCTAAAGTGTATCACTGATTGCTAATTATCTCTACATAGGACGGCAAGCAAGGAGATTTTGAAACGTGCCACATGTAGACAGATATATTAGGTTATTGTTATTTAAGAAATAATTTTGATACCCGAACGTTGACTTAGAGAAAACGGGCAGAGAGTAGCGAAAATCGAGGTAGGAGTGAATTTAACACAAATTAAAAGTTAGCAGCCGACCGTATTATCTCCTACTAAAACGGCAAGCAAGGGAATTTCACAACATGATTCGAGTAGACAGATATAGTAGCTTCAAAATGTAGTAGAAGCGAAAGTGATACCCGATCTATAACTTAGCGAAAAGGGTAGACCAAGGAAGGACTCTGAAAATTTTGAAGGTTCGCACGAATTTCAACCAATATTAATATGACGGACGGTAAGCAAGAGATTTTTAAGGACAGACTCGTTTAAACACATCCAAAAGCAGTCCAACGGTGCAGATTTCAAAGTGATACCCCATCTTTTTGATGGAAAACTATCCAGTTGTATTTTAAATGTTTGGTATTTTTAAGCGTCGCGCTGAAGGTTGACTTTCTCTAAATAGAACGGCAAGCAAGGAGGTTTCGAAACATGCCACGTATAGATAGAGAGAATAGCTGAAAGGTAGGTGAGAAATTAAAGTGATACCCGATCGATAACTTAGTGAAAAGGGTAGACCAAGGCAAAATCTTCGCGATTTTAGAGTTACGTGCGAATTT
>JALPQI010011334.1:0-37354 GCA_025490895.1 Thaumatotibia leucotreta | reverse complement strand
AGGTATTTATGAAAGTAATACCTACTCTGAGAGTACATGCATATTATGCATAACAATTAGAAAACGGATCTATCTGATAAACCAGTTATGTCAAGAAGCAACATAAAAAGATGCATTAAGACACGTAAACAATAGCTTTAAAACAATTAAAAAATATTCAGCCAGTGAAAGTGTAGCAGAAATTTTCACGACGTGAGACAGATATGGGCAACAAACTCTTCTCGAGTTTGTGCTATACAATTTACAATCTAACTTTGTCCGCCAGTTCATTGCAAATATGTTTGAATGGCAAAACGAGCCTTTTTCACATTTTATGTACGTCACGTTCATTCTTTTCATTCCGTGTCTCTTTGTAGTCTTTTAGTGACTTGTGTGCATTGTTTGTATAGGTACTACCTACAAAAATGTGGCTTTTTCGGAGTTATGGTTATTAGGAAAAAAAAGGTTCCATTCAACGATAATGATGATATACCTATATATATAAGGTGTAATCAAATTAGTCACGGATATTTTTACAGCTGATAGTACTCCGCTCCTGGACTATATCTACCTATAGTATGAAATATATGTATGAAACATTATAGATTTTGTTATGTTTTTTTGGAGAAAACTAGGAAACAAATTTGCTAAGCTAAAACACCCTGTTAATAAGATAATATGAGACCTCTTTAATCATAATTTGTGGAGGCCTTTCATTTCATAACCTATACTTCGTTTTATTTAAGATTAGAATTATCTGTCAAACGGGTGAACAAAGAAGCAGTGGTCGTAAACCTTCCTTCTTAGATTTCGATACCACTGAATTTCTCGGAACTTATGGACATACATATCATTTGATATTTACCAATAACTGAACGCATAGTTTTCACATTTGTTATTAATTTGTTGGCAAAACTGTCTTTTAAAAAAAGTTATAAGTGTTTTATAAGCAAGATGGCTGCAATTAAAAAAAAAGTTAAATATTGAAGGTTTTCGTTCAGTGTTTGGCGGTTTTTAACTAAGTATTTTTTTATAAATTTGTAACTAATATCGTACCGATTTTACATTTACTTAATTTAATGAAGTTTACAGTCTTAAATTTAACAATATTTGCATATTTAACCTAGCTTACATTATGCACTCGCAGTACATTTAAAAGTCATGCATTTAAGGATTTCATTTAAACTATCGGTATAAAAGCGGACACGGTATCATAAAGACTGAGCAGATGACAATAGTAAGACAACTCTATCTATCCATCGACAACGTCGTTTAGTATTTGTTGCCTTTATAGGCGGCTTTAATCTGGGACGCTCTAATGTTGTTTGAATTTGGTAACAAATTAGAAAATAAAACTCAGATGACATACATAGTTTTATTCACTGTCAGTGGAAGAGTCCGAGGACTCGGACCCACCAACGTTTATAATAACATTTTCCACAGTGTTATCTATTATATTATCTAATTACATTTAAAAACTTATTTTCTTTTAAAATGTTGTATACCGTAGCCAACGACATGCCAGCAGTCTCAGCAGTCTTTTTCACACGGTCCGATTTAGTGGGATATTCCTTTCTATGGCACATTTCTGACACTAATTTGTAAATATTCACCACCATCCGCTTTTCACTGGCAGTCAGAGTATTTTGCTTTTGCAGTTTCTTCTTTAGAGATGAAAAAACGTTAGCCGGAGCCTGCTGCAACTTCATCCATTTTAAATGTGCACCAACAAACAAAATATCTAAATAGATCAACAATTAATAACGAAATTGAACAAAAACGATAACAACAATCTTTAACCCATTCAATGCCGAAGACGCGAATTCGCGTCCATTGAAATGTTAACGTGACGCCGTGGACGCGAATTCGCGTCGTCGCGTAGAAGGCGGCGGCGCTGCGTGATAATTAAAAATATGGGGCGTCAGCAATGAATGGGTTAAAAGCTGATACCAAAATATTATTTTATTTATGGAGGATAATATTATACCGTCGCTGGTTTCTGGATTCAATGCATTTGTAATTTTCATAATTCTTATCTCGGATGCCGAAGACGCGAATTCGCGTCCTGTGTATGCGTAAACAAGATGCCGAGGACGCGAATTAGCGTCCTTCAAGTGTGAAATAACCTAATGCCGCAGACGCGAATTCGCGTCCTTGAAGTGTGATAATATAACCTAATGCCGCGGACGCGAATTCGCGTCCATTGAAATGTTAACGTGATGCCGTGGACGCGAATTCGCGTCGTCGCGTAGAAGGCGGCGGCGCTGCGTGATAATTAAAAATATGGGGCGTCAGCAATGAATGGGTTAAGTAAGCTAACAGCAATAGAAAACACAACCGACAACAATATGAAATCGAAAGACAGTGACAGTGACGTTTTAAAATTGTGTGAGAACTCTGCCTCTTTAGGTTTTTTAATGTACAACCTCTCCATGAAAAATTGCAAACGCAATTTATTAAAATTCTTATCTTTTCATCTTAGAATATAAATTAACTAACATTATGTTTCTTATCTGTTGACAACACTGAGTAATGTATGTATTAATATAGCATGATAATAAATACGTGATATTTAATAACTCGTGTTTACAGTTCGATCCGCAGAATTTGCCTGTAAAAAAAACCTTATATCTCGTTCTGCAAAGGTCTTTCTAATGCTAAAAAAAACGAAGTATACAGTTTTCCCGCCGAATCATAATGACATTTAAGAAAAACAACTGTTGACGTGACACACAGATAAAATATAGGGAAGATTCCGTGTATTAAGACATACATGAACAAACTATTGTCATCCTTCACCCCATCTCAAGACGTATTCCATAAGGAAAAAGAGACAAATAAAGTAGCTCTACTTGGTCGTGAACTCCATCAACGACTCCATTTTCTTGAACAATGCTACCAACCTGACTAGATAAAATGTCATTACTATTAGTGATGTCCAGTCTTCAATCGTATACTTTTATCGTCAATAATAATATTTTTACCAAATTAGGTAGCGAATACAGTAGGAATAAACCTTATTTCCTACTCAAAATCACGATCTTCTTCGATCGTGATTTCAAAATCTACATTTTAGGATAAAAATAAAATCACAAAGTTAACGAAATATTTTCTTTAATTAAAATGTCATAATGAGGGTTTCCTAAAACGTATGCCACTAGTTGGCGCCACTTAGCCGTAAGGTCCCGCTAAGAAACACAATTATCTAGCCCCAAAGAAAGACTAAGTAAATGTTTTTTTTTTTTTTAAATAAGGTTAAATTTTTTTATGTATTTTTTTTAACTCATACAAAATATTTAAACCAGAAACTATAAACATAGAATTTAGACAAGTTTCTGGACCTGCTCCCGCCCTGGTGATTTCAGAAAACTCTCATTATAACATGTTTTATGGACTTATCATTCCTTAAAGCATACCTAACAATTTTGGTATGATGGCTTCTTTATAATTAAATTAATCAGTCTACACAAGTATCACATGAGCGTCATTATTAAACTAAACTTAATTTACTTGCTGGTTGACATGACATTGGATGATTACCAAATATGGTGGGTAGTACGTCAGAATGTAATCACTTATGCGCGTACCCTTGCCTGAAACAACAGCTTAAAATTGTGCGGAGCATATTTTTGAATACTCTTTAGGGTACCAGTCGTCTGCCTTTTTGATATTTTTGACCCATAATAGCCTTTGTTCAGTGTCCAGTGGAAACCTGTTGGACATTAAAAACATCGATTCATTTTTGAGTTGACTATCAATACATTTATCGATATCACGATCGGTCTCTTAAGTACCACACTATGCGATACAAATGTTTGAATCCCACTATTTATAATTACATTACGAATCTAAATACAAATGGTTTAATCACAAAACTACACATATGTATCCGACAACAAATATTGAATAAGATTTTCAGTTACTTTTACCTTAATAAGGTTCGAAATCTTAAAATTCAAGTCAAAACTAAATTGCCGGTGAAACGTAATGTCTTTATTTTGTTCATTCAGGTAACCCTGGCGGTTTTTACACCCTGGAACGACACAAGTCATCACTTTTATCACATTCCGTGCACTTATCGAACAGAAATATACATGAAAAGCTTTATTTTAATCACCTTTACTATTTGCGGTTTAGGTGCACTAGTATACACAAACAAAGATCGTTGACAGGCATTGCCGGCGTCACCCACAGATAAAATAGACTCGGTCTATCAATTTTATATGTCTATGACGTGACAGGTAATTGCAGAGGGGATGATTATTTAGAAAATAAATTAGAATATTATTTTTTTGTTCGGTAAATGAAAACAACAAAAACATATGAAATCATATTTTCTAGTTTTAGCGAAAGTAAATTATTTTGATGTTAATTAACGACCCTTAAAATATCCGTGACTAATTTGATTACACTTTATATACGAGTATGTATGTACCTACGTTGTCGTCGTGGAATAAATATTGTGCTGTGCTAGTACTTATTGTATTCTGTAGTATGCTATAGTCACATCTGGGAATATTGCTACATGCACTCCAAAAAATATATATACACTAATCTTAATGATAAGACAACAAAGAGATCGCATATGTTTGGGCTTTGGGCTTCATTTGTGCCGATGTTATTTTTGTACAAACAAAATTAATTAAAAAAATAATTTTAATTTACGTAGATCAAACCAAGTTATTTACCCAGTACCCAGTTACTGCAACGCAAATCATCTGTCGATAGAAATAAATAAATGGACTCATTATTGATTAATATATCTAGACACTGTTAAGATTTGGAGAAATTTTTAAGAGACAGAAAATCAGCGCTGGGCAATTGCAAGAGACTAAATCAGAACAATAAATTTTCTTAATTATAATTAATGTAAAAATGGAACCCAAACATGATAGGGTTACCCAGAGACCGGAACCGGTATTTTACAAAACCCTCGAAATAGCCCAATATTTTAAAATGTACTCTTTATGTACTGCTCAATATTTTATGTAATTTACAATATCATATTTTTAAATTACTCCATAAACTTACAATTTATAGACCAAAAAACGAAAAAACAACCGTTATTTTGTATGGAGAAAATAACGTTTTCGGTCCCTGGGGTTACCTACGTCGGTTCGTTCAGTTCCTGCAGCCGCCTTCGGACTGAATCGCCAGACCGGTTTCCTTGTTACCATTATATTGCATTGTCATTTGACCATGGATAGGCCAGAAATGCCATGAACCAAATTTAGCTAGAAAAAAGCTTGTAAAAAAGTTACATTCATTTACAAGTTACCACCTTGTCACCGTAAATCTTCGAATGCAGGATATTGTGTGTAAAATTAAACAATATCTTTGCAATATGGACAGCGTTCAATATTGTAAGACCAAAAAATCCGCAAATTTTCTATCATCGCAAATTCTGTTATTTGGTAAACTTTTATTGTTTTCATGAACCTAGCACGTAAACTAGCGCATCGAGGGCTGCGCAAAATGTGCCACTTTCACTCTCAGCTGAATCATACGGGCCATTACTGCAGGACTTACGGTTACGTGGTCGGCGACATTGTGCAACACCTTGCCCGCATTTTAACAATAACAATGACTCATTGAGGCTAAGATATAATTAAGAACACTACTGTAGCCTATCCGAAATCTACCGCCAGTCTAATATTAGAAAGCTTCTGCTATAATTTCTCAGTTATTAGAAGCGTAGAATCATTGCGTTAACTGACGGAAGGCTTTCATATAACGTAATTTTTAATAGCCTAAACTTTCTTAACAAGTCACACGTGTAAATGGAATATAACTTTACTTTTATGGTCGTTTGTATTTAATATTATGCATATCATTTAGGAATTCTATCATGGTTAAAAACAATGTATTTTAAGAAGATTCTTACATGGCTTCCCAAGCTTGCGTGAGCGCTTTTAAACAATGACGACCACCCCGTAGTGACATCTCATCTGCACACAATGAAATCATTTTGTGACTTGATATACACTCGTAACTACTTGAAGCGAAAGTAGCATTACATATGGTTGATATGTGAAAATGCAATTTCATTGAGTTCAATTAGTGATTTGTAAGAGAAAAATATGTAACCATCTGAGTCTGAGCAATTAAATGATAATGAATTACGCTACTATGTAGGTTTATAGCTAGCGGGGTGTTAAAAGACCGGATCTAATAGAGGAAGCGTTTGAGAAGAGCTCACGATGCGGTCCGTCGAAAATGATTGCAAGTTTTCGATTTTAACATTAACAGTTTTTTATGAGTAATAATAATCTTACATCATGGGTCGTCGGGGTTCTCCCAATGTCCGCCCCACTCTCGCTTTCCTTAAGTTCTTTCGTGTGTCCGTGTTATGAAATGCACCGACGTCAACCAGATCCGCCCTCATTCTTAGCACGCTCGCCCGATGACGTTATTGAATAATATAACGGTGCCTGACCTATTCAAGCTCTAAATTTGGCGTATTGCATAATGGCAACCACGGTTACTCTAGGCACGATAATGCGTATGAAACTCTGTTTACTGATAGCAAACTGTGTATTTTAGTCAAGTTGGCGTCTTTGCCATTTATCCCTGAATTATCACGGCTCGTTGAAGAGGCTGAGATCAACGTACCGTACCTCGTACCTAATGCCAGAAATTTACGTAGGCGCTAGCTTTTATAAAAGATAATCTCAAACGATGATCTAGAGAGTTAAGATAACTCTTATGGCATTAGGGTTCGGTTTCGTTTCGATATCTTTTTTTGACGATGCTTTTTCGAAAACGGATTAAACCCACAATCTTCGGGGAGTAAAGTCGTCTCATGTTGATAACCTTTACTTTTTAGCCAGATAATTAAAAGTGACGAAATGGATATGGTAGGTACGGGTCCATATTGGCACTTATACAATTTTTTCTTCGAATATTTTTACTAATACCGTTTTTTACTCATAATCATCATTACTCAGAAAATTTTTTCTCATACTTTTTTTCTTACTAAAAATTATACTTCTACCTACAATGTTCATAACGATTTTTATTTCGAAATTTTATCCTCCTAAAGTCGTCAAGTAGATTAATCTATACTCATAAAGTTATTTGAAATAAATTGTTTATTTATAAACATTTTCCCATTAGGTTCACTCTGTTGTGGTATAATTATTTTATGAATAACATAAACTATGTAGTCATAATGGGCTTTGTGCAGAAACTGTTGTGACATACTCAACTTTAGCATATTTCTTTGTGGCAGATTTCGAGTTGTTCGAATATTATTCGGGCATAATTTCGATGCTCCTATTTATGATGAGGCATAATCTGGATGTGCATAAAAAGTATCGGCATAGTTGGTTTTAGCATAACAGAGAAACAATAATTACAACCTCTCAATATAATCGAGGTAGTAGTAATATTCTATACGTTACTTACTGTGTTACTGAGCTGAGTACTTTCTAGGTTGCTAAAAAATAAAATAACCTCGAAGACTGAGGCGGGAGCAAAGCTCCCGCCTTAGTCTTCTAACCTAACCTATCCGAGTCGGATCTGCCCCGGAAGGTTTTGTTCGCTCGCTTCGCTCGCTCACTGCAGAAATTTTCACCCTCACAGCAAATTCTGCCTGACGAAAAAGGCAAGTTTCGAACATGTGGCTACATGCCCAAAAAAAAAAGGCAAATCTAATTTCTGTCTTATAACATTCGGCGTAATTAATGATATGCCAAGATAGTTTCGGACAAAATAATATTCGAAATATTGTTATTTAAGCCAAGTGATGTTTCTGTCTCATTAAGTTGATGCCAAAATAGATTATACCAAGTCTGTTATGTTAAGCGTTTCGGACAAAAAAGTTTAAAGGGAACCCGTTTAGTACAGTACCTACTCTGCCACAACCTGATTTGTGCAGGTAGCTAGTTTACAGTAATAGTACGATTTATATTTAATTAAACAAAAATAATTCATACATAAAACCAGTACAGATAAAAATAAATACCTATAACATTAGAATATATAGCATAAAATAAGTATAGTGAAAAATTATATAAACATAAAAGTTAGTACTAAAAATATGTATGAAAAACAATATTATGAACATAAATAATTCTACGTGATGATGATTATGAACAAAGATTATTCTAAATACCGATCATTATGAAGTTAAATTGTATAAGAAAAAATTTCGGAGTTCCAATAATCTAAGTTGCAATTTTATAAATACTTTGGCGCACCCGGTAGGTACATGTACCTGAGTTCGTAGTAAAACGAGGGACGAGAGTAGATATTTAAAAGTCATGAGCACAGAGTCTCTACATCATAACAAAAGTTGAGATGAAAGTGACAAATACAATTTGCATAAAGTCTACAAGTAAATTAGGTAGTTACTCTAGACATGTTCGGTAAACGAACGCTCGAGTTTATTTACTGAACCAATGTAGCAAATTTCCAAAGGACCAAACGTTTTCAAATGTTTGGGAAGCGATTTCAGGTAAACGGTTTTCATGCTCAAAATAATTGTTAAATACGTGTTTTCAAATGACTATAGCTAATCTTTTCTTAATATTTTTGACGTTGCTTTCGAAAGAAAGCTGAATAGAGCAAATGAAATGTAGATCTAGAAATAAAAAATCGCTGCCTGTTTTTTGATTTTGAAGATATTACATACACATTGTCGATCATATCAGTATTATGCTAAGACACTTTTACTGTGTTGAAATACTCTCTAGTCATACTTATACTACTTTTCCTAATAATGTATGCTAGTTTGTTTTGTATTCATAAATTTGCAACACTAACAATAATGCGTAGAATAATCCTCTTATGCAAATGACGACAGATCTGAGGTAAGTGACTAAGCAGATCCGAATTTGTGCCGTGTTCCGTTTCAAGAAAGTTGTGACACGGTATTGTTATGCAAACCGGACCTGCCGTTGGAGCGCTGACGCTATTACTCTAACGTCCGCAGACAAGATTTATGTTCGAAAAGGGTGCGTTTCGAAAACTATTGAAAACTGGATCAAACTCGTTAGTCAAACTCACAGCGAAGGTTCCATAATTTTTAATTGATTGTTTGTTGTTTGTGGCCCACTAAAAATCCATAAACTCATGTAAATTCTTTGTATATCACCGACAAAAAAGTCTTGGAATTTTTCGTAATGCTGTAATGATGCAGCAGATGAGCATAAAACAAAAACTTATCAGACGACAAGAAGAGACGGTTCAACAATTTTACAAAATAAACTTTTATTAAATTACTGTGAAATAATGTGACTATGTATATTTTATAGGTACGCGAATTAACAAAGGAAATAAGCTCTTTATTTACAAATCTGCACAATTGAACTAATCTTATTAACCCACCCTATATCTAAGATTGGTCCTTGTGGCATTGTCCCGAGGATGCTGAGCATTTTCTTGCTGTATCGCAATGCTGATACGCTGTACGAGGACAACTTTCGCGAATGTACCTAAATTCTTAGCAAAATCAACTCTTTAATCTATCTTGAGTACCTATTGCAATGTATTTATGCTCATCGCCTACCAAACGGAATCGACTATGGAATCTTAAAGCCACACAGGGCTTGTGGAAAGTTTTTTAATTAAATTAGTTAATTACTGTTAGGGCTGGGCGCAGGCGCAGCCGTGACGTTGTGCTGCGCGGCCTGCGCAGCCGCCGGCAGCGTTATAGTTACACTATTACCAGTATTTTAACTTGATAGGTCAAGTCAGGCTTAAGAATCACTAGCACTTCCGTAGGTACTCTCTGTAACTCCAACGAAGGTGTCATTAGTATGAGAGATAGGAAGAAGTCTGGGCCAGACACTTTAATAAATAAATAGTATAAATTAGTAGACAACCGAAGAGCTGGTGGAAGAAATGCCGCCAGCATTCTCGGTACAATGCCACAAGGGCCAATCTTAGATATAGGTTAGGTTACATCATACATACATCATCAGCCTATGATAGTCCACTGCTGGACGTAGGCCTCTCCTTTTAACTATGCGTATGGACGCATTAGGAGGTAAATGCCCATAATCACCACGCTGGGCAAGCGGATTGGCGATCGCAGTAATGTGTCCACTATGATGACGCTGCTGCCCATCATCAATCTTTTATCAAATAATGGTCAATGACACTTCAATCCCTTAGTCGACTCTTACGACACCCGCAGGAGGAGTTGGGGTGGTGACAAATGTATTCTTACTGCCGTCACCACACGGCACGTTAAGTTAGTTAGATTTAATTTATGTGTACTCGTATATGAATCGTACAGATTAATAAAGGGAAAAATCCATGTTTATGGATAGATTAGCTATACAAGATAAAGTACTGGATATATTTTCACTACAACGGCGCGCGCGCACAAATATGAAATTGGCGGAGAGAGTGAAATTGAATAAATTGCCCATTGTGAGGTGCACGAATTTGGTAAGTATTACTTTCTTTCCCCATATGCGGGTGAACGATCTGAGATAATACGTGATTAGTGCGTACGCCACGTAACAATGCCTTTTATTTCACTAGACACCTGCTGAATGTCTAGACTTACGTAATTCCCTTTGAAATAATGGGCTTATTTATGCTTAATTACTTTTTTAATGGTTTGTAGTAGAGGTAAATGAACACTTAGGACACCTGAATTACTTGATACTAAAACACAATTCATGAATGAATTTATTTACAAGCTGGGTATACAGTGAATGCTCTTTTGCACATAATAGAGGGTAAATTCGGACATCTGACTCTGCTACAAAAATTAAGTCTTCCTTGGACTGATGACAGATGCACTTCAGTCCACTGCTGAACGTAGGCCTCTCCTATTAACTATGCATATGCATATGGCCGCATGGAGGTAAATGCATGCAGATAATCACCACGCTGGCCAAGCGGGTTAGCGATCACATTCGTGTATCCACTATGATGATGCAGCTGATCAATCGACTCTTACGACACCCACGGGAAGATTTGGAGTGGTGACAAATGTATTCTTAATGCCGATACAAAAATATTCACTTTATTAAGAAACCTCCAAGATACCTCCATGTATACTCAATACCTATCTTTTTTACCCAAACCAAACAGCCAGCGAGATTGATATAACTACATGTCCTATCTACCTTTCCACAAACGGGAGGACAGACATGGTGAAACTATAAGCCAGGCCTGAGTAGACGCTCGAGCACGGCGTCGAGCGGGGCGTCTATGTTAATAAACAAATGCAAACGTATGCGCGTGGCCTGAGTGCGCGCTGTCAAAATCCCTTGAACGCTCGACGCGCCGCTGCCCGCCCCGCCGGACGCGCCGCTCGACGCTCGCCACTCAAGCCTCACGCCGCGGCCCCGACATCTGTCTAAGGCGACCGGCTTAGCGGAAAACGTATGGTGCTCCCTCTCGTATCCATATCGGCATCCCGCTCCAAGTCATGGATTCGCTCGCCGCTGGTCGCCTTAGACCAATGTCGTGGCCGGGGCATTACACTAAAGGCCCGGCCAGGACATTGGTCTGGCGACCGGCGGCGAGCGAATCCATGAGTTGGAGCTGGATGCCGATATGGGAACTCCCTCTCGCACGTATGATTTTCCGCTGAACCGGTCGCCTTAGACCAATGTCGTGGCCGGGCCTGGTTCCAATTATCCTATTTAACTACGGATACGGATCCCTTAACATGGTTTATCAACTGAAATATTTAATGTTAAGAGTACTAAATTATAATGAATAATGAAGAAGTATTTATAACTAAATTGTTTACCAACTAGGAGCACTCTTCAACAGACGTTAAGTATTACAATAGGTTATGATGGCGCTATCGCGTGTTTATATCACTCACACCACATATTGCCATTAACATCGTTAAATCAGCTGCGTTAAACAGCATCTGTAGAAACAACCATGAAAAACTGTATAAAGAAATTATCCAACCTGTTGTTAAGAAAAAGCTACACTAACTACTTGTACAGGATGTAACTAAAATGTCATGATTCACGTAAAAGGGCATAGGTATTCTGTAAATGGTATTTTTTTTCCTAATCAGAATACGACACCGAATAAACTTTTGTACGGATCCACCATTTTTGTTACACTCTGTGTTACAAACTTCTATAAGGGTAATTAGCACTTAAATTGTAATTTTCGAAATGATACTTTTTCCGTCTTTGATATTCCTCCAACGCATCATATTTAAGAGAGAAAGAAAGAAAAAACATTTATTCGTGACACAATATACACATTAAAACACAAAATAAACAGAAATATAAAAAATAAACTAAGTGCCACAAAATGAACTTCAATTCAGCATATTGCTGGGCTGTAATCACACAACGAAACATTACTTGAATTTAAGACTCGCTTATCCAGCAATTAAGGCTTGTTCACGAAATAAAGTAGCCATTGTTGTATAATTCTTTTTTTTTTGTATGAGACCATACCTTAGTATGGGTGTTATTACCAAGAAGGGCTCTTTGCCTATCTTCTCGGACGCTGTGGTAGATATTTATATCAATTTCTCCATAATTTTATTTAAACTTCTGGATTTAAGTAGTGTTTCTTCTTATTTTACCATTTTGGGTCATTTAGTTTCCCAATGGGTCTTACGAAATTACAAACATACTATAATACGATACTACGATATAATACGATACTATAATAAATTGTGAATCTCGTGTCTACAATTTTTATTAATTATTTTAAGGCTAACATTGTTGAAATCGTCTCGGAAGTTCGCACTTTTTTGGGCGTGACCTTTTGCATTAAGCATTATCTGAAGTTATTTTGATTTTGACGACTTTTCAGCGAATGCTTTTGGATATTGGATTGTTAAATATAAGACAGAAGAATCAATTTACAGTCCCATGGCTGTTAGAACTACATGGGACTGTTTCGTAACAGTAGAGACTGATTTTACGATGGCTACTTTATTTCGTGAACAAGCTTTATAATCCATCGAATGGGCAACTCGTTGAAGTCTTACGTACGGGATAGGTGACTTCCTATCTAAGTATACTAAGAGTTTACTAACTTTATAGAACAGATCCTTAAAAATCCATTAAAATATGTTATTGGTTTATCAGTAGGTAGTAAGTAGATTAATACCAAAGGGTGAATGTGAGCGAACGAACGAAGCATAAATAAAAGGGCCCATGTCGTCTTAAAGTAACTTAGAATGAACAATTATGATAAAAGGATTGTTCCTGCGAAAAAAAAAATTGAATTCGCTAGTTTCATTTCATTATTAATTAATTTATATTGCTAATCAAAACAAATCATAATGTAACTAATTTGTCATAGACCATCGGACTATGTAGGAAACAAATGCACTAACCCAGCCCTTGACGGCCCCCGATCCAGCAGCAGACCAAAGAAGAAATGGCTATGTGTATTGAAGGTCGACAAGAGTGTAAACGGGCGTACAGTGGAAGATACACAGGACCGCGGCACACCAGGCAAAGCGGAGGAAAGACAGTAGGAAACCGGACCCTGACAAAGGCAGGGATAACGCTGTTGAGGTATTCATAATAATATAATTATATTGACAGAAAGTAAACAAATCACAATGAACAAGTCAATTTCCTATTCAGGAAAGCGGTCGGTGATGCACTTGCATACTTGGGTCAAAATTATTTTCGTCGTCTTGTTTCATACCACTCTGTCACGCTTTTAGTGGCTGTTTCGACACAGTAGGTATATTAAAAAAAAACCGGTGCACTTGTATTTCTTTTTCGCGTTAGATTTTAATCCATACATGAGAAATTTATAACAAAGCACCAATGCGTCACGTTTTTAGGGACACAAAATAAGACAACGAAAAGAATTTTCACCCACTTACAGACAGGAACCAGACCGGACATCGGACATATCATATGCTGTCAGTATCGTATCTGACAATCCACCTAATGAGAAGAAGAATCATAACAACCGCAAGGAAAAGAAACTTGGAAATACAGAAGGAAAAATATTGTTTAATAGGTTTATCTACATGATGAAAATGTCTTCCAATTAGTTTAAACTTTAATTCCTGAAGAAATTCAGCAGAGTGATCGCACTGCCATGCTACGCTCGTAGCGCTACGCCGTAGCCGCATGTCACCCGGCGTGTATGTGAATGCCTGAATGGCTTAATTCTTTAATGAACAACTCCCCTATGGAGTTTCCTACGCTGAATATGTTTAGAATTCCTCTTTGTACTTGTTCTACAATAAAACTACATTGTTTTAGTCAAATATTTAGTTATTGAAAATATCGACAACAAAAAAGTGGCCTTTCTACCAGAACATGAATAACCGTTCGACATTAAAATTATAATTAGTAAAAAAAATAAACCAGATCCTGCGAACCTTAATTTTATCGTGATTAATAAATAAATTATTAAAATATCACTAAATACACGTCCAAACTAGATAACAACACAACATCCTACAACTAAATTTGAAGATTATGAAATTCAACATAATTACATATTGTACAGATTTTTTTTATACACCGGCAAACTTTAGTGGGTTAATTCTGAGGTTTGATAAACTTTTACTATGGGACCGGCATTCAGTTCGAGAAAAAAAATCTCATGTTCCATAGAAATCCTGAGAAATTTAGGAATTTATTGAGAGTAGGCAGAAATGTAAAATTTGAATGGCCAATAAAAAATCATCCGTGTAATTTCATACCACCTTTTTGCGACCGTACGCTAAATAAAGGTTCGTAGAATTGTCCAGAAACTACGATAAACTTATTAACTTTATAAGTACATTGCTATTCCGCTACGAGTATAATCCAATAGAAAGCTGTCACGGCCCTGAGTTTCCCATGCGCATATAACATATATCCCGACGACGCTACAGGGGGTACTAGTAGCAAAACTATACACGACTCTGTAGATTGGTACGGTCGGCCCTAATAATATGTATACAGTTTTGATCCTTATGCCTTTGACATACGTTCCGAAATGTATACATATTATTAGACGTACCATCACATACAGAGGGGCTACCATGATCTACTAATGCGATTCAGTTTAGGATCTAAACTGAATTTAAATTCCATAGACTAACTGTCAAAAATTGACAAGCCGAATCTAAATTGAATGGCATTTAAAAAGGGCATGGTAGCCCCCTGGGATATTCGCCACGAGCCAATTTTCGTTATAGAATGGTTTAAAGAAAATCAAATAATGAAAGACCGCAATCAAAATATGGTTGGTCATTTATCAATGGTACCTATATTGTATATTATTTATTATTATTTGTATATCTTTGCCATATCTCGGGACCATGGGGTCCCGGTCCCTTTTGGGAGGCATGCGTGGGGCCGAAGCCAACAGCGCAGAGGCCTTTTAAGACAATTAATATAAAGCAAAGGATACACGTGGCGAATACCATCCCCAACCGCACAATATGATACGTCCGGAGATGGTCCCTATTATTATTATTTATTGTGGCTATCTTTGGGGGAGGCCTGTGTCCCTGGTCGTTTTTCGGCTGATATGATGATGATGATGAATTCTTTAGTATAGCTCAGCCCCTACTACTTACCTAAGAACAGACAGGTGTAATCCCGGCTTTCAATAATGACTTGGATAAGTGTCGCGATCGTTAACTGTTAAAAATATTGCGTACACCTATGTAAAGAGAGTGTTTTGAATGGCAACGAACTTGAGATTTTTCTCATGAAAGTTTCCATAAATTTGAGAATGTTCTACACCTTACACTTGTTCGTATAATAAAGTGCAAACTGCAAATAAGCTGATACAAAAAATTTAAACTCTTTTTGTAAATGAATTAATACCTAGTAAAAGTATTTGTTCCTCATCATCATCATCAGCCTATCATAGTCCACTGCTGGACGTAGGCCTCTCCTATTCGCTATGCGTATAGACGCATTAGGAGGTAAAAGCTTATAATCGCCACGCTGGGCAAGCGGATTGGCGATCGCAGTAATGTGTCCACTATGATGACGCTTCTGCCCATCATCAATCTTTCCTTAATTGATTAGGAAACTAATCAAATCTTGTATAATAAAGTTCCATTACAAGGGGATTACATTATCTAATTGAAAATATGGACCTGAACTTTTGCCTAGGTACTTTCGAAGGGTGAGTATTCAATGTTTTATGGGTCTTTTATTACGCAATTGTTGTCTCGGCAAATATTTATACTAGAGATGGCCCTAAGAGTATTGTTTTAATGTAAACGAAAGTTCCGTATCAATACCAAGTCTTAGGCACTGGTTCTACCAAAAGCGAGTCTAACGATTGATAGCTCGGCTATAAAAACGAACGAGAAGCGTAGATAATCGCTCCCGTGTAAATAGAAGAGGCACGGCGACATATGTAATTATGTAGTTCACCGCTGAGTTAGTAACTACACTTAAGAGTTCCTAGGAAAATAACCCCGAGGCTTTTTGAAGCAGTTCATTCGAAACCTACAGCCGTATGAAGTACCTACGTGAGAAAAAAGTGGTTACTTATTACTTCTTGACTTATTGGCAAGGTAGATTAATGTTTATTTTAATTGGAACTTAATCAGGTAGAAGCGTTGAATCCGTCTATTACAATAACAAGACAATTTACGTTAAAAAGGATTCTTAGTCATAGCTCCGCGTTCGCGTGCGTAACTTTGATATATTGCCGTCCGCAGGAATCCATATGATTCAACAAAACGCTCATTAAAACCTGCGTCAACAAATCTCTCTATTACAAAACCTGCGCCCACGGCGATGACATCAAAGGACTCCAAATCCGCGATCCGGGATAGGATCCGCCGCGAACTTTCTCGCGTATATAACGCGGGTGACGCTGCGCTCGCGCCCAGTGTACCACGCAGCGCGCGCAGCCCGTGACGCCTGCGCCGACGAAAGTGAGACTACGTTGTGACAGGATCAGTGTGTGTGAACTGGAGCAGTGATCGGTAGCGAGTGTTATCCTGAAACTGTTCCCGCCTGGATCTGCCTGCTGCCAAAAGGTAGATTTGGAATTGTGTGGTTTATTGTGATTTGTGCGTGAACGTGAAAAATTGGATTTACTAATGGATATGGGTTTTATTTTTTTAATAAGGATATTAACAACAAGAAAAAAAAAACAAAAACCGCAACTAAATTAAGTTTCGAGTAACAAACATAGGTACTCGTACCGATTGCTTATACCTACTTGTGTATAGCAATAGTTATATTTAAAATAATTGTGTTACTAAAGTAAATTATCCATTTTGGATATAATTCATTTTAAAAGAAAGATATAAGTACGCAACGTCAATACATAAACTGCAAATAGCGAAATGCAAAAATAATATTTTTGCTGAACGAACACTCAACAGAAAGCGTAGAAAATGTTAATTTCGCGCATTTTTTTGACACTGTCATGTGTGCCTAAAATATCTACAAGTCCATAAGCTCCAGTTTATCATCACTACAAGTAAGGTACTTATAGTTCTCTCTTAATAAGTAGCCTATTACATTTTTGGAGGATTTATTGCCATAATCCTATTTATAATAACTACAGCAAAAACAATTAATACCTACATGCATCTGCCTATCAGCTTCAATAAATCCAATATATTACAACACAATGACTTAGGCCAAAACCTACTCAGTAGTTGTAATAGTTGTAGTTGAGGTTCTAGGTAATAGCTATAATAGCTGGCACAGATTAATTTAACATTCTTTAAATAAACACTTATTGCACATAAACTCTAAGCTAAATTGTAAATCGGCCTATACACATCTAGGTATAGTAGGTACAGCTGTTTCTTACTACAGAACGTTACTATATAAGGCAATAAAACAGAACAGTATGAATCCCATTAGTATTATCCTTAACGAATATCTATATCAGCGTAATGAAATGCCGAACCCCGCTCCGACCGCCCGGTGGTAGAAAGTTGCATAATTTTACTTTCACTTGCACAACCGAAATTATCTCTTGTGCGGATATAGCTGTTTGAAATGCATTTGCATTTGCTCACCGCTTTTTACTACAACATGTTTTTGCGCGATCATACTTCACAGGAATATGACACTTATGGAGTGACAGGTTGGGATTAGTACTGCTTGCCAGGAAAGATTTGCTTGAAGAAGCGACATGTGGTTTAACAGCCGGTGGAAAGTAGGTCGGTCGTCACACACCTTGCATTTTATAGGCTTACCTGCAGGGGTTACTTTTATTGCTTAGACACTTATTTACCTACCAATGAAAAGTCCCAAAATTAAATTAATAGTATCTGAAATATTACTATCATTTTAAATATTAATAAGCACAACTTCATGCTATGTACATATGTGCTAATTTCGTTACGAGTTCAAAGTTCCTAATCAAATAACCAAAAAATCTATTAGATATCTACGCGCGATTTAGACATATATGTATGTATAAAAAGCTAACGCGTTGCGCCTTATGTAGACCAACTAGTAATATAATAGAATCATGTGTTACTGGTAAATGGAGTTCCCTGAACATAACATGATAACTATCAGTTCTGTTATTATCTGTTGACATGCTACAATTTTTGAAAACCAAGCATTCTTAGTTGTAGGTCATCGTGTATGATATAATACTCAGTATTCATATTGTATTCACATAATTCTAATATTTTTATCAAATATAAATAAATTAATAATAAATTTTAATAAAAACTTTACTACTACAATTATCTGTTATATTAGTGACGTTTTTCATCTATTGATCTTTAGAAACATAAAATTAATTATAGCGCACTTATAATTCTAAATTAAATATATATCGGCTATTAACACTTGCAAAAAAATATGGCCGGAATTGAACTGTATTATTATAATAACATTTTCATAACAGCCCTCACTTTAGTAACTAACTGTATACGTATGTATACAATATTGTAAAATTCGTTTCACTTACGTATATTAGATAGGTAGGTACCTACCAATGTTTAACATATTCACCGATAATAGCACGGCATAATTCCCCCCCAAATAAGCCCTTCGCTTAGTTTTGGTAGGTTTTCTCATTCTCATCTCATCTCTTCACAAACTGTTTAAAAATGTAAAGCACCCGTGGAAGTAGTTTTGATTTTCAGTTTGTTAAGAGACGAATGTATGAATTCTGAAAGGTAAATAGGCACCTATGTACCTACTCGTACAATGACCTACATACATACCTATTAGCAAATAAATTGCTGAAAAGTTTAATAATCCGTCGTAGTCTATGCAGTAATCGTATATTACATATGTACTCGTATATGATATGTATACTGCATAGAGGGTGCTCCGGACGAGGACCCCCTTAATGGGTCGAAACATGTCGAGCAATAATCGACTTAAATACATAAGTAACCCGGTTCGATAATATTTTAATATGTTTGAGTCTCACGTTAGTTATAAGCATATTTATTTCGCTGAAATTTTTCAGAGATGAGTTTAAGGACTAAACGAATGGGAAAACCTGGTAGAAAAAAAACTATAAAAAAATTGAACGACCCTACTGTGTATAAGTACTTATATAGCCTTATAATGATCGAGCTTTTGTCGCCTTCGGTAGACGACAAAAGCGTGTAAAAATCCGGATGTCATTTTCTTATCTAGTTTATACCAGGGTAATGCATGAAAACGCATGATAAACAAGCGTAGGTGGTTCAATTTCTAATCATAAAACATATTGCGTTTTATTCATTCATTACACACTATTACTTGCCTACTACATAAAACGTATATTTTTTTTAACTTTCAAATGTTAATTTGCGATAATTTTATATTCTTAATAGAAAAAACTATATTTCATATACAAATCACGCAAAAAACGTATTTATTGCAATTGATTCTAGACTAAACAGATGCGCATATTTAATATAAAATAATACATGTTAAAAGTGTTTAATGACTTAGCAAAACGCAATTATTTTTGTATGTTAATAGAACCATGCTAACTTATCATATAATATTATCATCATCATTTCTCCTATCCGTTTTTTCGACCACAGTAGCTGGTACGCTCTCAGGTGACTGACGTAGCCTATTTTTGCAAATACATACACGGCCGCATTTGCTGCAAGTTAGTTCAGTTGTTATTAACTTGACATAGTTTTATTAGGCATGAGCAGTGTATTTAAGTACAGCATTTTAAAAATCTATGTAAGCCTATTTCGACAGTTCCGGAACTGAGATGCGACTTTGTTTACACGGCTGTATTGATTTGATCGCCGATCGCTTTCATTACATGTTCGTAGGCCTAACCAAGATGCCATTCTCTAATCGTATACGATAAGCGATAAATAATAAGTGTATGAGAATGACAGATTCGAATTATAAGTCACGTGGCTATTTCTATACATTATCGTAACTTGATTTTTCGTTCGAAGACGTCATTTTAATACTTTTTCTCAAACATGCAATGAAATATTGTCTTTAGTCTTTACGTTCCTTAAAATAGACTCGTAAGTATCGCCTTTAGGGCGCAGTAGCTCACTGGGATGGAAATGGATTTTCATAACCCTTTGAGGCCTAGGCATGCAAAGTAACTTTTTTTTTATTCCGACAACATTGTCATTATTTTTTTGTATTTCTTTGTGTTTGAGAAAAGCACTATACATGCCTCGGCGTTAAAACGGATTCCCCGAGGGCGGGAATTACCTATCCTATCCTATATACCAACTTGGCCGGAAATCCTCATTTTCCCGGCCTCTGATGTAATGTACTATTGTTATCGATATATACGATAGCAGAATGGCATCTTGGCTAAGCCTGCTGAAATGTAACGTATGCAGGTTATGGCATCGCTTAATGGGGCTTAATTGTAAAGACCCTACAAAGTGCAGGTGCCCATGTAAGGCGAAGCGTTTTAGCTTAACCTTATCTTGGACGGATGTGGTAAGTGCAACAGTGCGCTATTACTGGAGTGGCGGTATTGCGAAACCCTCGTCCGGGTGGGCTTCCCACTCCATTGTTGAGATGCATTTGGGTTTTGTAAGTGGACGTCACGCACTGCGCCCTGCCATCTTGGAGGATTGTTTATGGGTTGCGCAAATGCAATGCAATGCATCTTGCAAAAGATAACAATTTTTCATTTTAAGTGGTTTGTTGTATGTAATGTAGGTCTCGAAGCTGAGCAAAACGTGACATAGCAAAATACTATTAAGAGTTGGAAGGTTTCAAAATTCTGAAAGTCTTAATGAAAAACTCTTGTCATCATTTTCCGTAAATTTTAATTATAATTGCCAATTCGTGTATATCTAATGCACATATTATTAAACATTGGGTTGTAAACCAAAAATTAAGCATTTGTTTACTTTAAGGACGTTTTGTAATAAACTCTTATAACCCACTTATTCATAAAGATCTAACTATCTTAGCAAGCCAATAAGTATCGTTTGTCCCTTTCGGTCTTATAGACATTAATAAGACCAAAAAGAACACACAATAGTTATCGGGCTGCTAAGTACGAAGTTACGTGTATCAATAAGAGGGTTAGTTTACTTATTTACATTACTACGACTGGCCTAATATAGGTTACTGTTACTAATGAATTCAAACGCTTGGAACGAATACCGTAATATCATAGGAATTGCATTTAAATATTGCATGTCTACGGCTTTAATAAAAAATTGTCAATGGCAACTTAAGTGCGAATTTTTTCAATCAATTTCGATGAATCTTCGCATTTTAGAGAATGTTCTACAACTTGCACAGTATATCAATGATTGCAATTTATTATATAAGTACTTAGCTCCACATCATCTAATTTGCACTTATACGCACGGCGTATATGTTAACCCTATATTGAAATTAATATGTTAGGACAACGTCTAAGTCTGCAATAACATTTCTTAATAACTAGCTAAAACATATTTATAAATCACAAGGTGGTGGGTCATTCTTTGAAAATATGTCTGCGGTCTTATTCATCTGTCCTATACAAAATGTATGAAAAAAACAGAGGAATAAAACGCAACCGTAGACATATTTTCCAAGAATTACCCTGGTCTGTTTTCATTTTTGCACTGTGACATTTTCTCTCTAAAAATACAACATTCTCTTTTTTACGAATAAAAGATCGGAACTAAGACTACATAAACATGCTTGATGGATTTCAGCCTCAGTGACGCTCAAAGATCAATGTTAAGATAATGTCAAAGCGGTAATTCGAGAAAATGTCGCCGAGAAAGTTAATCTCGCCTCGAAAAACATTGAATTAAGGATTTGCCGAGATGTATCGTGTGGACGCTAAAATAAATTCGCATAAATTATTTGTGATTCGAGGCTTTGGTACATTAGGCGCCAAATCAAATGTTACGCGGTAGGTAATAATCAGTTTCGTGTTCTTTATTGAGCATTTTACGCCGTTCATTTTCATAAAATATACTTATATGTGCATTATAATTGCTGATGAACTTTTTTTCACGATTAAGTATATTGAGTTAGTTGTTTAAAGTGAGTTATTGTCTCTGTAAGACAATTAACAGTGTATATGATATGATGTTGAATGAATTAGGTACCTAATTCTTAACGAGTTCAAATATATTTATTAATTTCGGGGTGTCACAAACGCTTGTTTTAGTATAAACGAAAGATCTATTGGTATCTAACAAAATTGTTTTCCGTTCTTTGAAAAAAATCCCTTCTTGACTAGAAAATGCTATGTGTATGAATGTATGGTGCGAGAAACATTGTGCGATTAGGCAGGTCTAATACCTACTTTCATTTGCAAATTCCTTCAAAGACACGGATACATCGCTATGTTTATTTTACTACATTAATCAAGAAAGTAAACAACGGATTGAGGGCACATTTATTTTTATTTAGTTAGCGGATACTTCAAACCCGTATACTCGTACGTACGAAAACAACGTTTTATAGGGTCACTTTTACTCACTCGTTCATTTAATGTTGGTATACGTAATACATTATAACTTATTGACTGTCACTTTCTCTCTTAGCGTGATGTGGCTGATAAACCTGGCTACTGACAAACCGTAAAATTGCCTAAAATGTGGCTAAAGGATGTCTGAATAAATTATGTTTCCTTGACTTTATCTTTATCTTTTTTTAATCTTTTAACGTAAACATTGATATTTAAAATTATGGTTCCATGTATACTTGTGCAGGGGTATTTTCTTAAAATCTGTTGTGGTTTCATTTCAAGTCACTCAATATCGTTAAATGAAGTAATTGTATACCAATTCATCATTTAATTAGTTATGGAAATATAAGGAGGTAATTAAATAACCTAGAAAATTGTAATTGTTTGTTGTCATAACCGTATGCTAAGAATTGTTTTCAGCTTATATTTAAAAATATGTACTAGCACCTTTTTAATTAGATACTCGTAATTAGCCTCTTTTACTTAATTACTACCTACCTAATCCTTAACCCTTAGGTTTGTAAAAACTGATTTAAACATATTTGTACTTGTATTATACTATGCAATACAAACGCATCCATTAAAAATACGTTTATCACGAAATACCTACCTAAGCTTTACATAATACAAGTAGTTATTCAGACATTGTCACAAAACACATTTCGGTAGTTTACCAGCCACACATCACCGAGCAGTTCTGTTGTAAAGTAGATTGAATGTTTACGAGATATTTTCGAAGGTAACGGAAACCCCGCGGTGAAAGCATTAATGAGCATGTCCAGTTTTAATTTCCGCTAAGACGGGTTAAATCTTAAAAAACTCGCACCGCAAATTAGCTACGTATTTTGGTAATAAAGATGCGTATTTTATAATGATGTAGATAAGATACGTGTTAGAGTAAATTGTGCAAGGGCTTTGATTTATAACGTCGCGGCTATAAAACTGGGCAGAACGAAGCAAATTAAATATTTCCGGTTGTTCGCTTATCGAATAAAACTCAATATCTTGAATTTGGCTTAATGAATTCTCATCTACATTCCTTTTAATTAATAAAATGTACTGGATTCTATAAAAAACAACATTTTGCCTAATTAAATGCATGCCGTTTCATTCTTAAACAATCACATTATTTTTTACATCTGATTGAATCCGAAACTCGATATCTATGAAACTTCTAAGACATTCTTCTTGATATTTCTATGAAACATTAAAATATACGTATGTATCAATATGTAATGTACTGATTGTCCAATAGTCTTTGCATAATAATAACGCAAATAATCAATGACATTCCAAACATCACCGCATGATTTAAGCTAAGAATCTCCGGCGCCGGCGCGGGCGCAGCAATGGAAAGCGAGTCAGTGTGTCAGCCAGGCGCGGCTCCTTCAATAACACCTGATTAACGGGCACCCTGCGCAAATTATCCCATTGTTGTCACTGTGTAGCATGTACCTGTTATTTAAATGACACTTGATTGAGATGTTGGTACCTACTTATTTGTCGTAATGCATGAAAGCATATTTTAACCCGAATGGAAGTAAAGGTGGAAATGCAACAGACATGTGCTGTGGTCATATACACAGACAGTCAGGTAGCATTGAAGGTTCTAAAGAAGCCAGCGATAAACTACTCCCTGATACAGGAATGTAAGGAGGAGCTAAACTCCCTAGGGAGGTATAGGAAGATCACCGTGTCGTGGGTACCCACCTGGGCATCAGGGAGTCTCTGGTAACGAAAAAGCAGACGAACTGGCAAGGGAGGGAGCCGAAAAGGATTCTTTAGGTCCGGAACCGACTTTGCATATGTCTGCTGAGGTCACTAAAGGAGTGCATTATTTATGCAGCGGCGATATATAATGAGTTTGGCAGGGATAGGTTGGAGGTAAAGAACTCAGGGATGTCGAACTCAGGGATGTCCTACGGTTCTGCAAGAAAACAAGGAGGGTAGAAGGAAGTAATTGGGGGACGTAGCCGGAATATTAACCTGCAGCTCCTGCAACGGGAAATGGGGTGAATGAGCACACCAGATGCTCGACAGCCGCTCGATTCCGGAGCAGCGTCCGTTCAAAACATAACATAACGTAACTTAAGACGAATATGTAATGTTAGGTACTAATATTCGTTGCAGATTGATTTCGCTCGTCTCGTAAAACCCTACTCATAATCTAAAATAAAAGGCGTTACAATACATACATACCTACTAGAGATGTAACGAATATTCGCATTCGCATTCGCGAATATTTGCATGTTTTAAAATATTCGCATTCGTATTCGCATTCGCAAAAAATTGATACGTATAATTAAACAAAACAGTCGTGGCGATTGCGAAGATGGTGACACCTAGTAGCTTTGGAGTCAAACTAATCTCTTAGTTTTGAATTTACTTCTGAATACTAAGTATTCAGTATAATATTTCGTAAGGTAGGTAAGGTATTTCTGGTAAAAAGTCCCTAAATGTTACTGCTAAATACTTCTTTAACCAAAGATATTGACGCAAAAGAACCTATTCCTTGCGTTTCATTGCGCTTGTGCAATATTTTTGGGTTTTGAATGAATGTTTATTATTATATTTTCAACTTTATTGGACAATATTGCACATACAAAAGAGTATAAATGGCGGGCTTACTGCCTTTGGGCACTTTATACCAGCAATGTATGTATAGGTATCATCATCATCATCATCATCATCAGCCTAAGAGAGTCCACTGCTGGACGAAGGCCTCTCCTATTAAACTATGCGTATAGACGCATTAGGAGGTAAATGCCCATAATCGCCACGCTGGGTAAGCGGATTGGCGATCGCAGTAATGTGTCTACAGTGATGACGCTGCTGCCCATCATCAATCGTTATCAAAAATGGTCAGTGACACTTCAATCCCTTAGTCGACTCTTACGACACCCGCAGGAGGTGTTGGGGTGGTGACAAATGTATTCTTATTGCCGTCACCACGCGCGGCGGCGGCGGCGGTATAGGTATGTATATGTATAATACCCAATATTCGCATTCGCATTCGCGAATATGAATCGCAAATATTCGCATTCGCATTCGCGAATATTTCTAAACCGATATTCGTTACATCGCTAATACCTACATAATCGCGTTGATCAGCAGGTACTAAATGCTAATTGCATGAATGTCCATTATACTATTTTGATACAAATCTTTTGATAATACAAAATTATGTATTAATTGTTTATTTACAATTAAATAAGATTTTTTAGATTGCGCATTTTCTATGATATGCACAATAATAAATAAAAGTATTGATAATCATATAAAAATAGGGAACTTCAACAGTAATTCAAAGATTAGTCTTAATTGTCGTCATAGCTCAGATATTGGCTGTTATAAGAAAAGTAGTAAAATGAGTACTAGTGATACGACAGTCTTATAAATCTTATTATTTATTAACAAATAAAATAAATTCACGGAGGTAATAATAAAATTGTGTATAAATTTCAATTCGCGATTCAGCGCGGAAACGCTGCGAGCGTGATGGGCACCTTTGCGTCGGGAACCAATCGGGGCGGTTTCCTGGGTGGGTAGCCTCTTTCAAGGGTTTTTTTTAGGTTTAGTTTTATTTAAGTTAATATTTTAATATTACTTAAACTAATTTATTTTTTAAGATTTAGTTTGTAGTTAATATTATTCCTAAGTAGTTATTGTTTTTTAAATTGTAAGTTTTTTATTAATTCAATAAATTATAATAACCTACAAAATATTCATATCGCTTAACATAAGAAACTAGATCAGTCAGACTCGTATTGAATAAATAAGGATAATCTCGTGTAAATACTGAGTGGCATAGGAAGCGGGTTAGTTAGCACTGGCTCCGCCGGTCCTGTCGACATAAACAGCATTTAATTGAGCCACTGCATACATTGGAGTGAAAAATATCTCTTTAAACGAACGACTGACGTATTTACGATCATTAGGTGAAAACATGTTAATCCTTCACCGACAGATGTGTGCGAAATGACACCGATTAAGAGGAGATACTTATGCTAGTATAACATTATAATTATGATAGAGACCGAATGTATTATTATTAATCAGTCTGTTGGAGGAAATTTTAACAATGTGATTGACAAGCACATTTTTTATGGTGACAGCCCAACGTATGCATTTACCAGCAGCATAATTCTAGACTTCGGATTTTTTATCGGACGGTAAGTCGTTAGACGGCTAATGGAGTCGAACGGTCACCTCATACGTCATAGGTATGTTAAGAGAATTTGTCAAAGTAAATACTAAAATTATAAATAGGTATGTAAACAAAAAATCTATTTAATTATGATAGGTATCTCTTTATTTGACTAACACGTCGATCAACCGACAAATACTCGACGTCGCGTCGTGCTAATGGTATTGTATCGATTAAAAGGATAAAATAGTACATTACGCCACAAGTGCGAAAAACATGAAATTTGAACCAAGTGGCGATGTTTTAAAACACGACCGATAGGGAGTGTTTTAAATCGACACGAGTTACGAATGTCGTTTTTGCACGTGTCTCGTACGACGTTTTTTTAGTGCAGATGGCCCTCCGAATTTTTGGACCTGACGTAAACTTCTCGTACTAGAGTCTAAAAAACGCACCATCTGTAGGTACTAAAATATAATGGTACAAACATGAGTCTATTATATGATATTTTTCTAATCCTAGTTTTAACAGTCAATAACTTTAAAATAAAATATAAATTATTAATGACTTTATAAACATTTCATGTCCATGTAAATAAATGGGTATGACGAATAGAGTATTGACTTGAATATAAATAATTTAATAAGGTATCGATTCCAAAGCTGTCCAACGCTTTATTGTCGGATAAAAAATCCGATGCCTAATTATTACAAAGGTTTTTTTTTTCAAATTGTAAGTTTGTATTACAAACTGAAGTCCTTAGGTACCTAATTGATAGTGTCAAAAAGAGACTTCTACTTGCGTTAAAAGCCCCAGGTATATTCTCACATGTATTGTCCGAATGACGATTGTGACATGAATACTTTTATTTAAGCACTCATAGAAATCAGCTTAAGACTTAAGGAAAACATCGTGTTCCACCTGCTTACACCCGCGATGAAATTCAAGGGTGTATGTAAAGGCTCCAACAAGAACTTAGGCTAGCGTTGGGACCACGCAAAATTGACGCACGTTTGATGTTGAGTTGCGGAAAAAATGGCCAGAATACAACAACAACAAGACTGTTTGAAAAGCAGCCGTGTAACCTTATTATCACGAAAATTCGAATGTGGCAGATTGATTAATAGTAAGTAGGTATTGATTTTATTGTTACCTACATAATATACCATCAATACTCTGACAAAATGAACGTTTCGTGTGCGATAAGAGTTGTTTTAAGTAATTACCAATTGTCCATTTAAATAATGTAATTTGTATTTATTTCAGCGTAATAAATGCATACCTGGGATAACTGGGGGCAAGTTATAGGGATTTGATATCGATTAAAAAGATGTCGATAAAGTTATAATAAAAGATGTGCTTATTGAACATTCTCGATTACAGTACAGAGGTTCGATGTCATCTCTGATATCGGGCCTCTTGTATGCAGATGTCATTTTAATCAAAATGACAATTTAAATATTGATATTTTAATATTAATTGTATATTTTGAAAACTATTTTAAAATAAACGCGTAACTACCCGTTTAAATTTATTTTTTATTTTAATTGAAGAGTAAGTAACCTTATATTTATTTATGCCGAATAACATTTTGATGTTGTCATTCACAGTATCATCGATATATTTTTAGCCGATAAAATATTTTGCTACATCACTTTCCTATAAATGCCCCGAGTTATCCCAGGTATGTAAATGATACTCGCAAATGGCAAAAATAGCAATCCAACTCAAGAGCGGATTTATGTAATTCTTAATTAAATGCTCATACGGTAAAAAGCAAAAACTAATTCGAAAATCTGTTCAGGACATAATTTAATTGCAAGAAGTAAAAGCAGCTTGATTTCTGGTACTGATTATCGTTTTGCCAATCTTAAACAAAATTAATCTTTGATTTCAGCTTTGCTTAATAACCTGTCATGATTTTCAACATTTCCGTCTTGTAAAAGTAGAGCCACGTTATATCAGACGCTTGATCTCGCCAAATAAACGACCAAGACTAAGTTTTATCTTAATTACTGCGTTGACAATAAGGTGTGAAACGAGTGTTGTCGGAACTATCTGCTTTGCCATCGCGGTATTGTCTCGGCGAGGCACCATTCGGAAGTAGAGCTTTCTTTTCTTTTGCTTGGGAAATAAGTCAAGTAATATTTTCTGTTATGGATAAACACGGTCAAACGCGGTGATTTAAATAGCTAGTGCAGGAAAAATCTGTTTTTGTCACTCAGGGTAGTAAAGATTGTTCCCATATTCTATCACAGGTTGTCAATGAACATGTTACGTCGTTTATTAATCCTTGATGGTAATCATTTAGAGTTAGAAGTTAGCTTGATTGGCTACGTATATTAATTGTAACTAATTGCTGAAACGTCGCTAATGCGAAAGTGTTCTAAATATAGAAAATTATGTAACTTTGTATTCGTCTCATGGAGCATACGCGGAATGCGGTTGTGCGAAGAACGGTCAACTTTCCACTGATGATTGTTTTGATCACCTCGACATGCCCGCTGGCGCCGTTAAAATGTGTATTTGACTGTAATCGATTTATCAAACCGCCATTCATCTTAACACCCAAAATATAGTATCAAATTACTATAATAGCGATAAATTAATTTAAATTTGTAAGAGAGTTATAAATACTGACACAATTTATATAGAGCACCGGAGGCTAGGAAAACTCTTTTAAGGTCAATGTAATTTTCGCCAGTTATGAAATTGTAGGTCTACCTGTCTACATGACATTATGATAAATTGCCCCCTAGCCACTATGGAAGGCCTAATAGAATTACAATATAAGTAGAGCATAAGCCCTTAGATTGTCATCATGTGTCAATCGACTTTTGAAAACTAGTTGCTAACTAGTATAACAAGAGAAAGTGTCCCTATATATCACTATGTTATTAGCGAGTGATAAAGAGATTGTCTCTTGGGTAAACAAGCCGCGCCCGCATGCTGCGCCCGCGTCGCATTAGCTGCACTCTCCGCACAGCCCAGCTTTGCAGATAGAGCCCTCATGAAGCTTCTAATCACGACGCGGGAAAATTAACGATTTCACTTTTGTTGCACTCGTCTCTCAGTGACACTTGAAAGTAACATATACGCCGGGAAACGATTGAAAACTTATTCGGTGAGTGGTTGCGGCCAGCCATACGTCAAGCTCGACACACGCTATCACTCACAAATGTACGTATCCACATTCCCCGCAGCTCCAAAGATGGCTCTTGTGGAAACTAGGCCGTCCTGCACTAAAGGGAAAAGTTGTTCACTAGGTTCTTAATGATACGCATTATACACAACTTAATTGCAATCATTAAAGGAAAATGGAATAAATGTTATACATTTAAACTTACAGTGTGGGCATCTTCAAAATGGCGCAAGATTCACAACGGCGCCTTCAAAATAAGAAACCGAAAGTACTAATTAGATTAAATGTGCTGTGGACATGTATTTATGAATACGTTAGTGTCGGATTGGAGAAAGTATCTCAAATTATTGTGAGCCAATTATGATGTGAAGTTTTCCGTCACGGTGTGCGAGTTTACTGCACTGCAGAACGATGAGAAGTAGTAATTACATATGCCGATCGGCAAGTGCTAGCTGCATACTAAGATAGCGCGTTATTCGATCGACGAGATGCGAATTGAATTTTAATTCTAATTAAAGAAAACAGAATCACCTTTTAACGCTATTTTCTATTGTTCTTTAAGTCCTTTAGGTATATTCGTAGGTGCACGTGAATTTGCGGCATTTGTTGGGTCTATGGAGCCAGAAGATGATAATTTAGCCATCCATCTTCGTATTGGCATACTTGCATAGATTTATATAGATGTATAAATAAGCCGAGTCCGTCCTTCTTATAGCGCTTTAATTGGCATCGACATTCGTAGAGAAAGCATTAAGGGTAGTAAGATCGTAACGGCAATGGCTCTTATCTTTGCATTTTCAAATGAAATAAATTCATAAGAACCTAGATATGTTTGTAAGCGCTACCAGTCCAATTAGTAAATTAAACTATCGATCTGCTTTTGTATCGTCCACAGACCGCTTCTGTACCTATATCAGTCTGTTGTTTATAATCATAACGCGGCGACAGGTAGTTAAGATATCAATGGTCAACTTTGTCTAAGTATCTATAAAGAGCTTATCGGTTCTAAATCGGCCTGAAAAGCCTATCTAGCCGGTATAACTAGTCAACGCGACAGACGTAGGGCTTGCAAGCCGAACTAGTGCATTATTTATGGGTACGATTTCTCGCAGATCGTCTCGAGATTTCACCACTTTCATCTTGCATTACGAGTGTACACGAGCCACCGTCCAGGCATCGAGCAATTCACATTCTTACATTCAACTTAATCCGGACTAGTAGGTACTTACTTAATTGTTGCTGGTTTTATAAGAGTTAATTTGCATTTCGAGATCGATGTAGATTATCATACAATTTCATAGTTATATATAGCCCTGGTTATAAAATGCATGCAACATAATGGACAGTACTTTTGATTGGTTTTTTATCATGCCGTTATCTTCTGACATTAGTAAAACAAAATGATTTATGTTGGTAGTTTAGTTGGTTACCTATGTATTCCCATTCATGAGTTCTAAATCAAGACTTAGTTGTCAACTTTAACCATCATCACGTGTGGCATGTAAGTACCTACACATGATGTTGTTGATGATGGATGGAATAAAAGTAGCTTAAATAGTACATGGTGCTAATACTGAAACAAAAGGTTGCTGCTGCCACGAAAATAGAGACCAATTATATCGTACACAATAAAATAACGGCCATGCTTCACAACACCACTGTTCTCCAAACAAACTTAAAAGATGTTAAGATTAGGCTACTGGCTGTGGCAGTAAAATTTTCATTATCTTAAATAACTTTCACTTGTAGTTTCCGCAATTATGCAGAGCGCCAGCGCGAGGAGGCTTATCAGGAAAACGCATTGTCTGCGGCCCCATTGTTGCAAGGACGATTTCACTATTCTGCGCGACACCTCTGTCACATTACTTCGGTTACTTAATATAACTTATCTATTATGACACATCAATTTGCGAAACAATAGCCTTTGTCATGTGGGTCTCGGATCAGGATATTTCTGTCTACATATTTGGATTACACATTACTTTATGAAACATGACAACTTGATTGATATATTTTTACATCACTTTAATTTACAATAATAGGTAGCTCTCGAATAGAGCTTTGTCGTCGTTCTTCTTTTGCTGGTAGATTGAATGCATTAACTACATTAAACATGCATTGAAATCAGAAGATCATGTAATGTTGGATAATCAATTACGGATTATTGTTTGACTAATGAAATTACCAAACATTTCAAATCTTAATAAATGTAATGTTTGACTAATGATTGACTATATCAATCCCATGTATTATTAAAGTATTTAGGTTGTCGAAGTGTGGGCACTACGCCAATAAGCTGTATATTGTTTTCGGTGTCATACTACGAGTACATGTGGATAATACAAAGGCTGTAATGGGGACGATGTTGTTTTGTTTTATTCATGTACCGTAGAAAAGAGGGAGAGTAGGTTACGCAAAGTACCTACCATTGCCAATCGTTTTGTATCTTTTGTTATTTTAATATTGCTAAGACAGAGATTTGCCATACACGTTTGTCTATACATATGGTTAAATAGTATTAAACCCTAAACGATGTAATCTGTATTGAGGAGTAAAAGGGCAATCATTATGCGTTGTTAAATTATATATTTTTGTTTTTGTTACAGGTCAAAGAGCTCAGGACATCACAAAAATATATGCCGCTAAGATAACCAATTTTGTAAGTATCAATTTCATAAATTTTAATGCTCATATAAATTCAACGAACTTAGAAAGCGATCACACTCGCAAATTAGTGAAAATTTTATACAGCTGCATAAGTTAGAATTTTAGTAAATTACATAACATTGTCGTTTAGCATGTAACGTTGTGTAAGTGCGGAACGGAAGGCAGCCATTAGATTGATATACCTGGTTTGTTCGGTTAATTATTCTTACCGAAATGTGTATCGGCTTTCTCCGCGATCTGTGGGTTACGCAACGGCGCGGCGCCCGCGCAGGCGAGTGAAAGTGCTGCAGGACCATGACCTTCCCAGCCTCCGCTTTGTTTTTGCTACATGATACATTACATGTACTGTACGAGTTTGGTACATCGTTGTATCATTTACATATGTTATTCAAATTATATCTGTTCACGTTTTGTATTTATTAGTGTGCTCATGGACGCGGGAATTCGTGTAGTTAGTAGGGCTTTCATTCGAATAGTTTTAAGAATAACACAAAAAGTTTAATTATGGGTAAAATTACTTTGATTTTCATATTTACGTCAAATATTTAAATAAGACATGTTATTCTGCAGTAATTAACACAGATATAACAGTGATTATCATGTTGCAGGTATATCCTAACCTATCTGTCCGCTAGGTGCATTCAGGGAAATTATGTTTTACTAAAGTAGACGTATCAGAATTTTATAAATAATAATAAAAGTAAAAAAATCAATATTAGTAATCGTTGCTGTAAAGTATCTAAATTGTGTTTTTTAGTAAAAAATATTCGAATATGCGAATACCTACCTCCTGCCATATTATTCGAATACTAATATGGAGCTAATATTCGAACTTTTCATATAATTGAATATTCGAATTGGAAACCGTAGTAGGGAGCAATTTGATGCACCCTTGTAAAAAATGGCCCGGTCGGGACTAGGTGTCCGAACGATTCGTACATCAGTTGCGAATACTGAAGATGCGGGGCCTCGGATGTTGGTGAACTTGGTCTTTTCAACAGACTTCAAAAAAAAGGTGGAGGTTCTCAATTCGACTGTTTTTTTTTGGTATACACATCACACCCAAAATGGGCCTTTTTAAACTATTCGTTTGTTTTCTCAACATTATTATATTACAGTAACAATATAAAATGCATTTTATATATGTACTATGAACGTGTACTACTATAACATAAAAAATAATCCCACTGTTGGAATAAAGTGTCTAATCTTGGCATTCAATTCATTTTAGAAAGAACCTAGCATCCATAAGTAACCGCAGCATCGATAAGTAACATTTGTATCGTGATCGTTCAACTCTGACGCAATTGATGTCCGATTTATCTCATCATCGTATTTGATGATCGATCAAAGCGTAAACTCGGACTTGGAGGTGTCTCAGGTCTCAGGCACAATCGGAAATATTTGGGAGAAAGCGTTTAATGACTGAATACAAAGATCAGTGTCATCGTCCTTAAAGACTGTGGCATACTGAGAGGCGTACCTATTTAATTTTTCTGCATCTCACTCAACAGGGTTTTTGTTCTTTTGTGAAAATTATTACTGTCTAAAATTATTTCCTTAAGATTAGATGGACAAATACTGACTTATATTGAAGTTGAGATAAAATTATAATCTCGCCTTAATCATCAGTCAATTAAAATTTAACTTTAAGCCTATGAATACAGAAAATCTACAAAAATGTTTTTGCAAATACGCCGTAGTATATCGAAGTCTTAGGGTGAAGACACATATTTACCAGCATGCGTACGCATTTGGTCTATAGAAAATGGTTGTTTAGTATGAGACAGCTTTCAGCACGCGTACCTACGCATGCTTACGCATTTCATACTAAGTGGCCAATTTCAAGAGACAAAATACGCACGCATGCTGCAATATGTGTCCTTCAAGGCTGCGTTTCCACCAGAGATGTGCGAGGATGTGTTTCCATACAAATGACACCTCGTTCGAGTCATTAATAGGTGTCATTTGTATGCAAACACATCTTCACACATCTCTGGTGGAAACGCAGCCTTAGGGTGAAGGAAGAAAATGGCCGGTAACGTATGAAAGCATGAGTATGCGTGCGGAAAGCTGTACAGTGCTGTACTGTGGAGACCTTTATAAAACGGCCAATAGCAATAGACAAAATGCGTACGCATGCTGATATGTGTGTCTTCACCCTTAATCACTCCGCACATCCACGTGGCGCAAACGCATCAATTATCCCACGATTGTTGCGCAAGCGGGAGCGACGCCCTCGTCCTTGAGCCAGTGACTTTCTCTTCCGCCGCGAATGCAGCCGCCGTAAAGCCTTGAGCTCCAAGGGTCATGGGGAACAATGGCTCCCGGATTTTGTTAAGGTGTAGATCGAAGAGATAATGTTGATGAGCTATTAGTTATACCGGTTGGTGAAGGAAATTTTCGAATAAATATTATTATTATTATTAGTAAAGACTGCCTTAATTTAATAGGTTAGTTCAAAAATAAGTAATACCGCTAAAAAATTAAATGACCCTGCTGTCTATGTGTTATATATGCACGTAATTCGCGAAAAGCCGGATTAGTAACGGATTCACACGTCCGAGGACATTATCGATGCGCGGCGGGCCCTCCCGCACTGGGTCAGCGGCGCAAGCGCATGGATTCTGGACAAATATGTATGTATGTGCTCATTCCGTTTTGTAGCTAATGTGTTAAAACGTATATGCCGAATCTGAATTTTCATCAATCGTTTTTAAGTAAATTAAAGTACCTAGGTACGGGTCGGAGATAAGTAAGATAACTTATTTGCCAATCATGATTTAATGTTCATAGTTGTTATGGACAAAAAGTCCTTTTGTACCGTGCGTCGTACAAAAAATATAATTTATTTAAATTGATCACTACATAGTATAAAATAAAGTAACTTTTTCTGTCCCTATGTCCCTTTGTACGCTTAAATCTTTAAAACTACGCAACGGATTTTGATTAGATTTTTTTTAATAGGTAGAGTAGGTAATTCAAGAGGAAGGTTTTTATGTAGGTATAGTACCCGTGCGAAGCCGGGGCGGGTCGCTAGTTATTAAATAAATAATAATACTAATTATCAATAGACGAAATTATCAGTCACCTAAATGAGAAATATATTTACATAGTCTTTTAAGGTTAAGAATTTGGTTTAGGGTAAGAGCTGACGACGCATGGATTTAGCAGTATTCAATAAAGTTTGTAGATTGAGAATTTAAAGAGCTAACAATTTATCAAAAAAAATGTATTACCTTATGTATTTTTATCTAATATATTTCAAAGTTTTAAATACAAAACATGTTATTCAAGATTAAAAATGTTGTACAGCTGATTATATTCTTATAGTATTAAAACACAAATAATTATATAGGTACTTTGTAGGTATATCTTCCTAACAAAATCGGCAATTGACATAAATTGTTCATATTGCCGTTAGTATTCCTTTACTAGCCTCTACCCAGCTCAGATAAGCCTTAAATCTAGGAAAGCATGTTAAGCAGGGCCGATTATTGAAATTGCGCGAAACAGCTTTGCTTAATGATTATCATGTCGACTAATAAGTGTCGCAGGCGCAAGCCGAGTTATGCGATAGCGGGTATCGATTGCCGAGGAAAGTTACATGGAGCTTGCTCTGGAGTTTCTCTGCGGAAGTTCCGGTTAGGAATAGAAGCCCACGCCTGACGCCTAGGGTGAGAAAATGTCGCAGAACCTATATCTTTACTAGTCTGATTGTCGGTGGTATTATTGTAATTTATTCCGATTACTTTGAGAATACAGAAAGTCACTAGTTGCTTAGGAGATAACATGTTAGTCTTATCACAGAGTCCCTTAACTCTATAAAAGTCTTATTAGGTAGGTAGTGATGTAGGTGCGGTATCTGAACTAAAACCTGTGGCCATAGTAGAAAAGGGTGCAACTTCTCGAGGCTTGTAAAAAAGGGTATAAGTGCATATACGCCATTTTCCAGCTAGCAGCTAAAGCCACAGGTTTTACTTCAGATACCGCATCTCCAGCACTACCTACCTAATGAAAATTATTTATGTAATATGAGGTTCCTAGTGGCTTTCATAGTGTTTGTCACTGACGTCACTGTCACATTGTACAAAATAGTACATCATGACATGAATCAACTTCCTTGACTTTAAGCAGTAAGTAATAAAACATATATCTACTACCCTTTGTCTTTAATACTATGTGATTGAATCAAAAATAATATTTTTCAGAACTTTGGCTTACAATTTACATATAGTACGGTCAAATCGTACATAATTTTACCCTAAACTCGCAAATCAAGTAGTATCGCTGCATTTTTGGTATGTTGTTTAGACACCATAAGACAGTATAAAAACATTTTTTACAAGCAAAAAAAAGTTGTGCTAGCTGGGTAGTACGTGAAAAACTGCGAAATTTACGGCCATTTTTTAGTTTCTGATTTTTATTTAAAAAACCTTACGATTTTTGATATCATATGTAAATAAACGTTTAAAGACTAATAAATTTCCAACAAGTTGAGCTAACATGTATTACCGTAGGTCTTATAGTTTCAGAGATTCGAGACTTTAAAAAGTACCCCTTTTTGTAAACTCGATAAAATTTTGTGTTTTGCTAACGTTTTCGACTTAATATCGCCTCACCTAATTATGCTACGAAAA